>JAMFTS010003631.1:0-2500 GCA_028095005.1 Rhynchospora pubera
CATCGGATTTCTTCTTCCCCTGCAGAGCCACATCACTATCATCCATTACCTAAAGGAGAATGTCTCTGAATTTGCGCAAATAAATTTGCGCGAATACTTGTTTTTCCCTTTCCCTTTCCTCGTCTTTTTTTTGTTTTTCCCCTTCTTCCCCATATTTTTCCTGAGCTTCACTGTCTTCTTTTTCTGGCCGTTCTTCCCCTCACTTGCAGGTCGTCCATAAAGCCACTTAGCAATCGAGGAAGATCTTCTTGATTTCCTGGAAATCTTTTTGAAAAAAATTAAAAAAGTTCCTTCCCTTTTTTGGCTTTTTTAGAACTTTTTTAGTAGTTGGATCAGCCACAATTATTGTGTACAACAGGGTTTGTGGACTGCGGTGTACTCGTTCCATCCAACGTAAGTGATCGTGGGCATCCATAAGGACTGCACTCAATGATGGAAATAGTTGGATTACGGGATTAATAAGCGCCTTTTTAGATTTCAATTTTTCATATAGTTTTTTATGACTGTCTTCGTGATCTTCTCTTTTTTTTTTTTCGAATTTTTTTCATTTGTTGTGTCAGATCAGCTATAGTAAATGGATTTCCTATGTGTTTCAGAGGCGCTCTTTCTGATATCCTACGATTTGATCCCTTCAAAAGGGGATCCTTCCGTTTAGAAAAGCATAGTTCTTCATTTTCATCATTACATAATCTGGCTCTTTTTTCGAGGATATCTAGAGCAAGAAATCCCTCTTTCTCTTCTAGAACTTTGATTCGACTTCTTAATTCATTGATTAAGTTGTACTTTTTTTTTTCATTTCTATAAATCCATTTATAATATAAATATTTCTTAGATTTAGAGAATTTTTTTAATCTTTTTAATTCAGATAATTTTCTTAATGCATTTACTATTCTTAATTTCTTTGTTTTCGGATCCGAAAACCAAAAAGAATTGATTAAAGCTAGTTGTTTTACTAGCGTGTCCAAATACTCCTTGAAACCATGTCTATATGTAAAAGATATTCTTTTCTTCCCATCACTTAGACATGTACCAAAATAATATTGCCCCATTTCATTTTGTACAGGAATGTCTTGTACAGCACGCTCGTACAATCGATTTTTTTGGTTTTGGATATATCGTAATGGACGATTCCATCGTCTAGAATCAAAAAGATTAGTAACTAATATTCTTGTAAACGCGAATTTAGTCTTTTCCTGCTCTTCTTGATTTCTAACTAATTGAGTATTCTTCGTTTTGGAACTTGTTTTTCCATTTCTTTTTTCCTGCCTTTCTTGATTTTGCTCTTTCATCTGCTTTATTTTTTCTAGTGTTTCGGCTTTTTTGTTTCTCCGTTTCTGATTGACCAAAGGATATGGAACGCTACCTAAATAGAAGATACAGATGACAAAAGAGAAAATACGGAAGACTTCTTCCATAGAAGATATATATGTCCAATCCATGAGAGTGTACTTCCAATGCAACACAAGACCCTTGTAGTTCGTTGATTTATAAAAATAAAAATAAGTTTGCCGTACCCAGAATAATACCAATCCAAGCCATTTTATGAAGAAAATTTGAGCAATGAACCAAGCACCAAAACTGCTTATGATGAACAACATTTTGTTGTTACATCGAAACATATAAATGTTGGCTAATCTAGCCAACGTTGCGCTTGGTAAAACAAAATGATTTAATAATTGAAAAATCACATTACTCAGGAATACACATTGAATACCGAAATTACGTATGGAATTTCGGGTAGTTAGTCCATATTCATAATCCAAAAAGTCCTCGTCATTATACGATGCGAAATGAAACAAAACATATAAAGCAACTAGCATAGTTATTGTATGAGCCTGACTCAATGCTAGATGCAGAGGGAAATAATAAACTGATACGAGCATTATAAGTTGCCCGACAAGAAAACCAGTTGTCGACGCAACATTCCTCTCGCTCCCTTCTTCCATAACACGAGTTTTAATAAGAAAGAAAAAAGAGGGTCCTATCGAGAATGCGCTTAAAAATCCAAAATAAAGTCCGAATACGACGACCGATTTTGTAGTTTTACTACAAAAAGTTTGTACAATGCGAATTATCATTTTCATTTCTCTTCGATTTTTAAGATATTGGTTGTTTATTAGAAAATTAGGTAATATTTCTTCACTGATTTCCAAAAAGAAATATCCTTTTTCACGAAAAAAATCCCATTAGTTGCTCATTATTCATCGACCCCTAAGATCGATCTAGTAATGATCAAATTTCTATTCTCTTTACTAAATCATGTAAAACTTGATGTTCAAAAAAATTCGGAAAATCTTATTTATTTATCGTAATAGGAATCTTATTTATTTATCGTAATAGTTTCTTATTACTAAGAATAACATATTCAATTCCTAGAATTGATAAAATAGTATTGAATTGCATAACAAAATGATTATACTAATCAAATAGTATTTTGTAAGGGCATGTTGGTATAGTTATCTATTCATCTGCATATTCCAATTTTTTTGGAATTGCATTT
>JAMFTS010003631.1:17500-21415 GCA_028095005.1 Rhynchospora pubera
CTGGTATATAAGCAGTGATTTCAAATTTAGAGGTTAATCGTACTCTGGCAACTTTACGTAAGGCAGAGTTTGGTTTTTTTGGGGTTGATAGTGGAAAAGTTGACAGATAAGTTACCCTTACTGTCACTCTACAGAACCGTACATGAGATTTTGACCTCATACAGCTCCTCGTTCAATTCTTTCGAAGTAATTGGATCCTTTTCTTCGTTCGAGAATTTCTTCCCTTCTTCCACTCCGTTTCGAAGAGTAACTAAGACCAATTCAGTCACGTTTTCATATTCCAATTGAAGACTTTTCATTTATGATCAAAGGAAAAGATTTCTCTTTTACGAAACATATGCGGATCAAATCACGATCTTCTATCTAAATAAGAACAAGAACTCTTTCTCGATAGAAATCCCTTTGCCTCTCATCCTTAGAGAATTAGAAAGAAGGATCCTTTTTGAGTTTCAATTTTGTCATTTTGAGAGCTCTTCGATCTTCTACTTATTTGTTTGTTCTATTTCCTTTTTTCGATTTCCTTTTTTTCCTGGATTCTTTCATTTCATTTCGATTTTTCTTATTCTATCCCATAGGTATACCCTTTGAATCAATAGAGAACCTTTTCTTCTGTATGAATCTATATTATTCCATTCCAATTTCTTCCGGATACCTCCCAAGGAAAATCCCCAATTGAATCCAAAATTGACGGGTTAGTGTAAGCTTATCCATGCGGTTATGCACTCTTGAAATAGGAATCAACTTTCGGAAAGATTCTGGCTTTCGTGCTTTGGTGAGTTGTCCGAGATCCTTTCGATGACCTATGTTGTGTTGAAGGGATATCTATACGATCCGATCGATTGCGTAAAGCCCGCGGTAGCAATGGAACCGGGGAAAGTATACAGAAAAAAGAGTTCTTTTCTATTATATTAGTATTCGTTTTAGTAGAAGTTAGTGATCCCCCTAGTGATCCTGGCTCTGTGAGTCCTTTCTTCCGTAATGAATTTTGAGCACCAGCCTTACATTTTTCCTCTGTGGGCCGAGGAGATAGGGGCTCAGCTCAGCAGGAAGAGGGTTGTACCATGAGAGAAGCACGGGGGTCAACCTGCTTCAAATATACAAGATGGATTCTGGCAATCCAATGGAGTTGGACCCTCATGTCGATCCGAATGAATCCGTTTTTCTACTCTGTTTTTCTACTCTGGTTGTTCGCCTAAACAAGAAAGGAATTCTTGTTTAGGCAGTTTATATCATCCGTACATAGTGCTTTGATCTAAGATTGAAATTTATGCTTGTATGAACTAAGGTCCAAAATATCGAATAAACAAGTGTTTCCACGACTCTACCAACCACCCGGCCAATCCTCTTCCACGCTAGGCCTTTTCCCTTTTTCATGGCTACATATCTTTACGGATAAGGAATGGGAAATCTTTCTCCTGTTCCACAAATCAAATGGTTCATTTCCTCCGGGAGAAGCCATCTCTTTCTCAACAATATTTTGGTCATTTGATCCAATAGCCTTTCGTTAGATAGGAACAGATTCGCTAAATACTGATAACTCTCGAACAGAATATGAGAGGAGAAAGATCCTTTAGATAAGGAACTATTGATTCTAAGTCTTCTTTGCCATCTCTGACGACGCCCCAACAATTCGTAGTACTTTTCTCCCTTATGGAACCAACTGTCTTCTTCTATATATGAAGAAGGATGCTTATTTAGGTCAGGACTCTTCTCATCTAAATGATCATCTGAAAAAAATTCTCGAGGTGAAAGCCAAAAGTACAGGTATATGACTACGAGAAAGAATGGCTCCGAAGGTTCCCAAATAAATCGGTTTATTATAAAAAAGCTTTGTTCTTTTGAAAATCTGTCTTGTTTCTGGTGCTGAATTGTTTCATTCTCCGAGAACTCCGAATCATTCTCTTGAAGCTCCTCCTCTTGAAGCTGATCTTCCTCAAGATAAAAAGGCCAGTTGCCCTGAAATGACTCGGCCCAATAAGGAAGTCCCGATTTTATAAGCTTTTTGATATTCTCAATTTCGAGATTATCAAATATATAGCGAAATATTCTAGGAGACCGGACTATGTCTATTTCTATTTGATTTTCATTGAAGAAATCGTTCTCTATCTTCTGCGGGTTCACGGCTTCATGCTCTTCTTCAAACTCCGATTCGTTTATTTCTATTTCATTTCTCAATCTACTACGATAACGGGTAGAAAAAGAATTCTGTTGCATCATATCTAACGGATTCTTTGGTTCGGACCGAAGAAGTAATGTCTCACTGCTATTTTTTTCTATCCATGAGCATCCCACCAGAAAGCCTTCTAATTCTAATAGGTTCTGAACTAGCTGAGAATCATTCTCAAGAAATTCAGAAGAAGTGATCCAATTTTTGACATCGGGTCCGGGTGAAGACCAAAGATCTTGAGTGACCAATCCGGCAGAACAACTCAAAAGATAAAGAAGTATCGTTATTTTCTTCAAATTTGTTTCAAGTTCGACGTACCATTTGTACAAATAAGAACTCCATATTTTATTCCTCGCGATAGGGTCCTGCATATAGATATATATAGGATCTATGGGAAAATTGCTTAGAAATATATTTTGTGCAAAAACTCTTCCTATCTGATACAAAAAGATCCTATGATCCTGAAACCATCTTATGTGAGTTTGAAAATCCCAAGTCTGTCTAAAAGAAGCGAATCGAATTGAATTCGTTTCTTCTATTATGTATTTCCTCTGTGTAATACTAATTGATAGGACCTCATTGTTAAGTGCTACAAGATGTTGTGCATTCGAACTCATGGTTATAGACCCAAATTTCTTACTATCGAATATTTGATTTTCCAAGCCAAATCCCCTAGTATATGAAAGAATCCGGAAGTACCTTCGTTGTTCTGGAATAGTAAGCCTTCGTATCTTAATGAATGTATTAAATTTATTCAGGCCTATTAGAGCGGGATCCACTTCTCGGGGAATATGAGTCGAAGCAATAACTAGAATATTTCTAGTAAAACATCTTTGACGATCCTTGGAATTGGAAAGAGAGCTCTCTTCTAGATGGAGGGATAAATACCTCAACTCATCCCGATCCAGATCATGAATGTTTGGAATCCATACTATACAAGGAGATATTGTTTTTGCCAAATCGAATTGCACGGTCATATCCCAATAAAATGGGTTATTGCTAGTTAGCCTATCCTGTGTCATATTGAAAAGAATCTTATCAAAATTAATATTCTTAGCAATATCGCCACTATCATCAACATCAAAATCATCAACATCAAAAGGAATAGAAGTAATACCCTCATCCTCACAGTCGTCGAATTCACCTCCAACCCAATATGATTCACCATCCAAAAAAGACCAAAAAGACGCCTCGTAAAAATCGCAATCGTAATCGTATAAATACCGGTACTCGAGCGGATATATCTTAATGAAAGGAAGATAAGAATTTTTCGCTAGGGATTTGACCAAATAGGATCGCCCAATTCCTATAGAACCTATCACTAAAACACTCCTAGAAGGGTACGGGGCTAAGCGAAGCGAAAAGGGGGTTGGACGAGATGACAAATGAAAAGTCCCCCACGAGGTTATTGTCTCATAATAAGCAAGAAATATCCGTCTTTCCGCTAAACAGGATTTATTGAACTCATAATTCAATAGATCCTTTTGCTGCATTTCAAATAAGTACCGTAAATAATTGGATCCAGGTTGTTCCACTATTTCATCTAAAAGATTACTCTGAGTCAAACTCCATAGAATTTCATTAATCCTTTTTTCTGTACTTAAGGTGCAGAGCTGAACCACAAATTCTTTTTCTTGATCATCAACCCAATCGGTGTCCGCCACCCAGGATTCTATTTCATCATCCCAGTTCCCCACCTTTTTTCTTTTCCTTATCAATGAATACATCTCTATACTTGTAGGACTTAG
>JAMFTS010006971.1:0-21412 GCA_028095005.1 Rhynchospora pubera
GAACTTTTACGAAATACCATAAAATCAAATTCCTGGTGATACCCCGATTGAGATCTGCACATCAAATTCCAAATAACACATTTTTGGTACAACCCAGCCTCCCAAAATCCTATCTGTACAAACTTCTTCCAGACAGTATCCGATACCCCTACCAACATAGACTGACGCATCAAAAACTAAACGCATAACCGTGTTCCCCAACCTCTCGCGAAACTGTAGAACCACGCCTTATAAGTCACGATGGCCGAAAATGCTAACGGATCCGTACCCGTTAACTATACTGTCCTGTCCCGACTTAATAGTTTTTGAATTTTGTAATAAAGTGGAAGAAAAAAAATAAATTGAAGAAATAAAAACTAAATAGAAGAAAAACGATATAAAAAAATAATGGCTGTAGCTTTTTGATTGATAATTGTCTACCAATACAATCACACAACTCTCTTATATATTCGCTCTCATACAACTAATTAATAAAGTAATAATATAGAAATAATTAATCCTAAGATGCATTTGATTGATTCTAAAGGAAATAAGAATCTCATTAGATTGTCAGCCTAATAGTGCATCTGATATTTATTTGTTCACTATTCTTTCTTTCCATATTCCTCTAGTCGACATATACGAACCCATTTACAAAAAATACTCGTTTCCTTCAGAGGGAGGCAGAGACGAAGGAGGCAAGACGGACGGAAACAGAGGAAGGATTTAGGTTTGATCAGTGAGAGAGAAGAAAAGGAGAAATCAATTTTAATCGATCCTAGTTTGATTTGGGTTAAAATCGAATAGTTGATTCAAGAGTATAATGGTCAGCAAAAATAAATTTTATTATTTAAATGTTATTTATATTTTAAAAAAGGCCAGAGACCCAGAGTGGCAAATACAAAAACAATCTGAAATTTAGGGGGGCAAAATCAAAAGTTTTTACTTTCGAGGGGCAAATTCTCTATTTTCTCAGTTCTGAAAGGTACATAAAAAATTTTCCCTTTGGATAATCCTAAAAAGAGTAGGGTAGTATATATTTAATATTGATGTTTAATTCACAAAATTAGTTATATTTCGTCCAGACTATTAAAGAGTTGTACCTGTTTGTGAAACAAATTCTGTATGACAGAGTCGGAAATATATAATTAAAAAAAAAAAGAACTCGTACAGACAAAACATACATTTTTAGTTTAGCTACGTTTTAAACATTGGAAAGAATGTATTTTGCAACACAAGATCAAATAATCTATTTATATTATAAAATAATTTTGTTACATTCGGAAAATTTATGTAAAGAAAAGGCAGATCACAGTTTTGAATGTTCTTGCAGAATTAGAGCTGTTCACTGAATTTTTGCTCCAATAACAAAAGTATTTATCGAATTTCAGTTTTAACATTGAAAATTCTATAAAAGAATTTTGCTTTTAGAAAATTTGATCTGATTGAATATATGAACTTTACGAACTCATGTAGGAAAGAACAATTTAATATTTATTGAACCGAAAGCGCGATAAGTGAAAACTGTTAAAATTCAGATTTGCAAATGTTATATAGTAAACTTTAAATTTCAATAAGCACAATAAAACTGTAATAAAATTACATTATTTGAAAGAGTAATATTGCTCTATTTTTCTCCCCAAAAATCGACATCATGAGGTCATGAAGATTTTATAGATAGGGCTGCTAGTGGACGGGTTCCAGTTCACGTCCAGTCCAGTCCAATAATTGAAAATTAATTTCCATGTTCAAACCACGTCCACCAAGAATACTAATTTTTCGTCCATGTCAAGTTCAACCACTAACCAGTTACAGTCCACTCTTTGTCCATGATTTATCCACTGGACTATCTATGTGGACAAAATTTTAATCAATTTAGACCAAATCATGTTTAGCCCAATAAACTATCCATCAAGCATAGATTTTATAATCAAGCACGGTTTATGATCAAGCACAGTTCGATACGAGTCAAAGGCTCCGCGATGAGAACCGTGCCTCTGTATCGGTCGTGTGTATCGAGGGAATTGCGACGAATCGACGGAGCGATACGCGTATTGTATCGAATCGTGCGATACGAACGATTCACTGATAGCTAATCAGAACACAAGATCCACGATTTGATTTTCCCATTAAAAAATAGGCCACCGCCTGCCCTTCGCCAGAGATGAATTCGAAAATGGGAAATGAAGGGAGAGGGAGAGGGAGATGAGACATCAGGATTCGATCCAAAGAGAGGAGACAACACGACGAGAGGGAGAGGAGATGAGGTGGTGGTCTCGGTGGGCCCGGACTTGGTGGAAGTGGGATCGTCGTTGTCGTCGTCTAAGAGAAGGTTCGAAAAGGCGGTGCTGCGCTACATAATCGCTTGGGCATCGATTGGGTTCTGAGGCGAGCTGCCATGGCCAGAGATCGAGGTCGAGTGGGGAAGATGAGATGGATCGAGGAGATTTTTCTGTAATTTCCATGATTCGTATCGTCCACAACTCGTCCAGAATTTCCACAAATTGTCCAAAAAGCTTTTAGCAATTGGACTTGGACTGGATTTTAGTCCAGTCCAAAACTAGTCCATTCCATAAAAGTCCAATATTATTGAGTCCATATTATCCATTGGACTATTCTGTCTATTAGCAGTTCTATTTATAGATGATGATTGATGAGATTCTGTATGAAACGAGTTTTTTTTTTATTATTGTTGTATACGGCCCATAGGCCCTGTATGAAACGAGTTGAAATGGGCTATCAGACCGATATAGATGGGCTGCAATCGGCTCAGCGCTGTACAACTGTAAAGTTTATAAGCAAAGCCCAAAAGCTCAGTGTCTTCTTATGGGTGCGTTTGGATATAGGAAGAAGGAAGAAGAAGAAAAAATAAGGAATAAAAAAAAATTATAAACAATTCAAACTCTTCACAAAGTTACACATTTCCCAATACTTCTTTCCACTTTTTTCCTTCTTCCCTTCTTCCCACACCTATCCAAACGGAGCCATAATTAAGCAGAGAAGCAAGTACACAGTTCAGTTATGAGGTGATTTAGACATTATGGTGAGACACTAGTCTTAAAGGATTTCAAACGACTGAATGTTCTGTAAGCGATTAATTAAGATTCCTTCTAACAAAATTAGTCTTAAATTGAGTGCCTTCATGGCGTTGGTTAGGTCTAGATGATCATGTCTAAGAACTTTTTTTTTTTTTTACTTTTATCTTTTACGATGGTTAAACAAATTAAATTAATTATTATCAACCGATCGTAACCTTTACCAATATGACTTTTAAGCAAAATATATATATCTATTGGTTTAGATTAATTTATCCGTTAACTAGCAACAAAATACCGCATATAATGTCACTACTAACAAGCCTTCAGTGAACGATAATCCCCTTCAACAAAATCCGAATAATTACTGTTTCATCAACTCCATTTAGCTATTTTAAGGCCCAGTACAATATCCTATATCACCATCCGATCCAAGCGAACTGAACGGCGTACAAATCTAAACTGATTAAATTTTGAAGGTCATCTTCCTGAACAAATCCATCAAAAGTAGAGAAGTGAAGATCCTTCAGGAAGTAAAGACAGAGAGAGAGAGAGAGAGATCAGGCATAGGAAGAGATGGCTCATAAGGTAGTTGGCACAAATGCCAGTCTGATCTTCATCATGACACTTGTTCTTTTCTTGAGCAGGACTGCACCGGTTGCTGAGGCAGGTCAGAACTGCATCTGTGAATGCATGAAGGTGTGCCGGAGCAAGTTTATTGGCAGAGATGCAAAATGCGCCAAGGCATGCAGCAAGGCTTGCATCAATGCGGGATTCCCGACATACCCAAAAGACGGCATCATTTTTTGCGCGCCTCCTCTACCAAACTCTACTTGAGATTTCATAATAAGTAAGAACATGGCTGCATATATTTTTTTTCCTTTCATTTATTAAACATATAATAAATTGGTGATCATAAGGTTGAACGTATAATGTGCGAGACTATCTGTGTGATTGTAACTAATAATACTGGAATCAATATAATTAATTTATGTCATGTATATTGCTCATTTTCCAATTGTTAGGTCTAACAGAAAATGGCTCCTCTGGCGACCTGTATATCAGGAAATAGAAAAACGGTTATGTAATTGTGGGTCTCTCTCAAGAGTGATGGGAAGATTGGATGAAAGAAGTAAAAAAGATATGTCATTTCATAATGTAGAAGTACAGTTCATATGTATATTATGGGACTGTTATTTCCTTCAATATTGCATGCTACGTAGATAAGATTTATACAATCAAGGTATTTTACCTGTTTCTTTTATTTGATGGCTATAATCTCCTTCCTGTAATGGAAGTTTTATAACCGAAGCATCAAAAGCTTCAGATCTTTTTTAACAAAACGATAATATTTAATGCATACGATGTTACGTTGTATCTTACGTATGTACGTACTACCAGCGCATATCTTGCATCTGTGTAGAGAACAATTTTTCATGATTTTGTACATTGGCTTGACTAGGTTGCTTGACGAGGGAAGAACAAAATGTTGACTAGGTTATTTGAAAGAATATATAGTACAAACCTACACAATTAAGAATAATTATATATTTATAGCTGACCAAAAAAATCGTGTAAACCCTTGATATATATGGCATGCATTATTCATGGAAAGCATGTGCACTATTATCGAAACGTTATGAACCCCTGTAGAATGATTTCGACACGAACTTGGATAATTTCATAAATGTGAATCCTGTACATATTAATGTTACAAGGGTTCGTATATACTAATTATATATGGAGCATCAAAATTAGTACATAACCGTTGTACATAATTCACACATTTTTGACGAATTTAAATTTATCCATCGCAATAATAATCATGCTGGCGAGGATGGACAATGTTTATTGGCAATCTACTGTTAGAACTTCGAAGTGTACAATATGCAATGAGTTTCATAAAATGTAGCACATCAGTCAAGTTAAAGCAGCTGGCAGATAGAAATTACATCTTATAGGCAAATCCAACTGGCCGGTGACCCCAAGTATTCAAAAAATAATTTTGTTTAAGCAGATAACATCAATATATTTAAAAGATCTCATGTAAAAATACATCATTGTTTTCTGCAGAAAATATGATTTAGCATTAGGAATATTTGTATCAATGTCTCTAAATACATCCTTGATGCAGTTGGATAATAGGAGGTTAGTTTATAGGAATTCTAGAGAGGCGACTTCAAGTGGCAACAGCATATAGGACAAGACGAGATGGCAAATTTGTTTAAAACAATATATGCGGTTAAGCCTTCACATCTCTCTTTCTCTCTCTTTGTGTAGAAGTGGGACCCAGCACATTGAAAGCAGTAGAAAGTACACTATACGTAAGTTGCACACTCTTATAATCTTCATGGACCATGCATGACCTCGTTATTTATATTGCACAACAAGCAAAATATGGATGTGACATTGTAAATTCTAACATCATGATTAAAAAGCAACCAAAACTAAATTAACATTAATGGAATACTGTTTCTTTGGGAAAAAAAAGATATTGTTTGTTACTCCTTAAATATTTAACCATTAATATTGTACATTATTTGTTTATTCATGCCTGTCTTTTTAATATTAAATACATTATTTGTTTAAATTTTCTACCTTTATATATTATCTTTTCTTTTTCTATTTTCAAGATTAGACCATTTACTATTGTGGGTTCATTTATGTTTTCTAATTTGGGCTTTCTAATGAAAGCATGCATCCCATCATGGGATACTTTTTTTCTAAAATTAAAAGTATATTGTACACTAATGTTGACTCATGAGTCATGACATATATGGCACTACGGCAGGGGCAGCTTCGTACGTGCTAATTAATATGCATTGTTTTTCGAAGGAACGATATGTGTATCAAACATTTAAACTAATGACAATAAATTGATATAAACTTCTAGAAGTTGTATAACGATAAATTTGCCGAATTTTATATCTAGCTATAGTATAAACAGAGGGAAATACAACAAAAATGCAGCGAATTAATGGGAACTATGGTCACAGTCTTACGGAGGAGAGAGAACGAAACTCTGTACCATCATCCTTAGTAGAACAAAAATAGTATTTCACTTCACTGGCTATGCCTACTTGTGAAATTAACTTGCCAATATATTTGAACGAGACTAGCACTGTTGTTTTCCTACCTCATCTTACAAGTTACAACCCTACTTTCGATAAATGAAATTACCAAAAGACCCTTGCCTAGGCCTATTTGAACCGTTCATTCCATGCACCCTGCACCTTCCCTCACACCATCCACTCAAACTCCACACGTCTGCGATAGTTGGCTAGGGTTTTGGGAAAAAACAAGGTTCCAGACCTGTAAATAGGAAATCTATCCTCTTCAACCTTCCCTCTTTGTTTCTTTCTTATCTTCACTACTGTTTAATGCAAGTTACCATCTTATGTTGAAGTTTCGAGAATGATGTGAACAGAGAAGATACATTATTTTTAAATTAATTATTGAAGAGACAAAATTAAGAAAAATATAACAGAATGGGGCATCATTCTTGTTGCAATAAGCAGAAGGTGAGGAGAGGCTTATGGTCACCTGAGGAAGATGAGAAACTGGTCAAGTATATCTCCACCTATGGCCATAGTTGCTGGAGCTCTGTCCCTAGGCATGCAGGTTAGATTTAAATATTTATCAAAACTTAAAAAAATTTTGGTACATCTACGTAGGAGTCTTGTTCAATCTGTAGGCAACCTCAATATTGTTACATCACATGTCGATTGCCCGTTCCTTTCATGCACAAATAATTGTTCATTGCATAGAACAGCTTTTATTTTTTTAATTAATGGAGAAAATTATAACATATTCTTATATAAAA
This sequence comes from Rhynchospora pubera, assembly GCA_028095005.1. Lineage (NCBI taxonomy): Eukaryota > Viridiplantae > Streptophyta > Magnoliopsida > Poales > Cyperaceae > Rhynchospora > Rhynchospora pubera. Next base: position 6,838 of record JAMFTS010006971.1, read on the forward strand.
TTAACAAAAGATGAAGTTATAACATACTCGTATATGAACACTTGACCCATAATAGTTTTGATCGCTTTAATGATATATTACCTATGTTAGAAAACTTCAATAAAGAATATATATGTATTATTTTAAATGTAAATATAGGTTTGCAAAGATGTGGCAAGAGTTGTAGGCTGAGATGGATAAACTACCTAAGGCCAGACTTAAAGCGAGGGAACTTCTCTCACCAAGAGGAATCCCTCATCATTGAGCTTCACAAAGCATTAGGAAACAGGTTAATTCTTAATACATATATGAAAATATATACTTAAATTAATCTTTAATTTGCATAATGAATATATTGAAAAGCCTATATATATATATATAAGTAATTTTATTTTTCCTTGTGTCTTTCTGTATAGATGGGCTCAGATAGCAAAACATCTGCCAGGAAGAACAGACAATGAGGTGAAGAACTACTGGAACTCGACAATTAAGAAAAAGATCTTGAGTTCTCACTCCATAGATGGGTTATCCTCTCTTCCTTCTTCTGGTAACTAATTAAGCTAAAAATATAAGACAACCATAAATTTAACCTTAATTATATATTGTGTTAACTGTATTTAAGAAAGCAAACAGTTTAATTAAATATTAATTTATATTATTTTATTAGATGGTTACTACATGTTAGACGGTACACGTACATCCGTGAGAAAGGGATATGATCATTGCAATAGTGTGCCCTTTTCCTTCTCAGAAAATTTGCATGTTTTCGACTCACAGTGGCCGGCTTACAATAATTCTCAAGAGGTTTATCATCAACTGTTTGATGAGAAATGCAAATTATTTCATACTGAAGCAAATGCATTCGGGCCATATACTGCAGATTTTAAGTCTATTCAGGTCCAAGAGGAATCTTTTCAATCTGTCACAGAATTGAATGAAATCAATACTACTTCTGATCAGTCGAAGTATTTCGAAACTCAAGCAAGCATTCATGAAGCAAATCAGCTGATGAATCAAGGGCATTTCATTGATGTTATATTGGGTTCTTCTTCTTCATCATCAGCAGAATTATCATGTCATGTCAACCTTTCAGAAAACCCGAGATCCCTTTTGTTTAATTAAATAGTTAATTATCTTTGTTTATATATATACCATTGATACTTCTCGTTTTGCATGTGATAGACTGATAGTGGATGCTATATATATAAATATGGATGGTAGAATGTCTGATATATAAATATAGATCTGTTGCATGACATGGAGTCATGGCGAAGGCACGTCAATATATATGATCTCTAGCAAGGAAATTATTAATTTGTACTACTTTGAATATATATGTTCTTGCTAGCTAGTTGACTTTTGTTGTATGGCTAAAAATTAAGGCTAATAATAGGAGTTTAAAAGTTACGTTGAGGACATGACATACGTCGATCGTTATATACATATATTTTTCCTTTTCCCTTTTTGATTTTAATGAGTTCTATTCAAAATAAGAACCTTTTATATTTAAAAGAAAAGAAGAAAAAGCTGTCCATGCAGAAATTTGACTGCAAAGTGCAAGGAAACAAAGTAATATACGGGGAGTTGGCTTCCCAGTTAATTACACAGAATAGCGCAGTCAAGTCAGTTATTTGATTTTCTGACGTTACGAGAGATAAAATGTTGTGGGAAATTTTTTTTTTTATCCCTTATAAGCATATATATAAAAAACAACACAAAAATGTATTAAAACCTCTTAGCTATAATTTTATAACCTTTGTTGCATGGTCTGTGCATTTTAATTTTATAGCTAAATTAAATGTAAACAGCTAGCTATCTTTGGACGCATGATAAATATGGAATCTTATTAATCCAAATTTCCGCACAATAAATGTCCAGAAATGAGGATGCAAGCTTTTGATTATATTGTTCACACATGATCAAACTCATCATGTTCGTTATAAAAAAAGCTTTGACTAAGTCAAACAATATTGTCCAAGACTCCGATCGAGTTATGTGACTTTTTAAAACGGTGACATGATTTCTCACGCATTTATTTCAAATGATAATCTTCCTTTGGTCATCACTCATCCGTATAAAAGATTTGGCGCATAATTATCGATCATTTAATTGGCCATGATTCCTCAGATGCACCTTCTCACCTCTCCTTAATTAATTTTCGATGACCAGATTTTTAATTGAAAAATTCTAGCATTCTACTTGAAACAAAAGCAATCAACTACCAATGTAATATATATACTAAACCACATAAATAGTCAGACATGATTAATTTTATGAACATACCTTGTATTTGACAGTTAAAATAAAATAAATGTTAAATCACTACAAAACACATATATACAAATAAAGATAAAATTATTCTTATATACAGGAAGGCAAAGTGGTTTTTAATAACGACTCAACTTTTTGACATTTATTCAGACGTGAAGTTGTAAGGATAAAAAATTGTTTTAACTTTAATTTTTTTATGCTTGATCATCGAACTACTTTAATTTTCTCGACATATTTTAAGACTTAAAAATTATATTAAGATATTTAAATCATCCTTAAAGCGTCGTAAAAAACGAAGTTATTTAAAAGCAGTAGTCTAGTAACCCCACTCTGCAGCTGGAGATATCTGAAGGACTCATTATAGGAGACTCCTATCAGCCCCCCTGAAACAACATAAACAATCCTTTATGGATATATGAGCATTTCAAACTCTCTCAACCCGATCAGTATAAATTACAAACCGTTGAATTTGTTCCTCTTTCAAGTTTCAACACCTCTTTCAAACAAACACAACGAAAAGGAAAATGGCAACCAACACTAACAAGCAACTCCCTTCATCTCTAATGGCGGATCTCCAGAGCACTCTCCTTAACAAAACCAAACCCGATTGCAACTCCGCCTCCACTGCGGATCCGAACCCGGAAAAGGAGGCATCCAGTGAAACGTTCGGAACGGAGAAGAAGAGACCAATCGTTCTTGTCACCAATGGAGAGGGAATTCATTCGCCTGGCCTAGGATTCCTTGTCGAAGCCCTCGTACGTGGCGGAATCTGGGACGTCCACGTGTGCGCTCCAGAATCGTAAGTCTCTCTCTTTATAATTAATCAGCTTCTTTCATTCCTAGCCGTCTGATCAAAATCTGAAATTTAAAAAATTGAAGGGATAAATGTTTCTCTAGTCATTCAATTAGTGCGCATGAGACCCTCGTCGCAACTTCTGAGGAAGAATTTACTGGTGCAACCGCTTCTCTCCATTTCTGGTAGATTTCCAATTCCATTTTCCATGTAATTGGTTAGATTATATCTTTTGAAGTATCAATTTTCGATTAATTTAACCTACATTGTTTCTATTTTGTAAAGGGAGCCCCGTTGATTGTGTATCTTTAGTGCTCTCTGGTGCCATCTTTTCTTCGCATAAACCTGACCTGGTACAAGGAAATTGTATTTTCACATTTTTTTATATTTCAAGGTTTTAGTTTTCATTGTTTTTTTTTTTTAAATCTAATTGTTGATTTGAGAAGTCTTATTTTGTATCCAGGTTATCAGTGGGATTGAAAGGGGATTAAATTGTGGCAACCTGATGTATGTAACTGTGTATAATTACATTCCTTTGTTATGATAATTATGCTGTTTTCATAATACAAATTATTAACATATTTTGTGTTGCATGATTTGGTAGTTTCTACTCTGGTGCTGTTGCTGCTGCTAGAGAGGCTTTATTGTATGGTGTACCCTCACTATCAATCTCCTTTGATTGGTATATCAGACTTGAATAATTAGTGAATTTCTATTTTTGGTTTGTTTGTACCTTACCTTTATGTGAAAAAAAGGATATTTGTGTAATTTTCTGTAGGAAAAATGGTGAAAGCCAAGAAAGCGACTTAAAGGTGGCGGCAGACCATTGCATGCCGTTGATTTATGCAGTTATTAGAGATATTGAAAAAGGAGTTTTTCCCAAAGATTATGCTCTGAATATTGGAATTCCCTCCTCACCATCCACAAATAAGGTTTTTACGATAGCTGTCCAGTATGCTGGTCAGAATTACACCAGTGACCAGACATATTCTATTACAGGACAGTTCAGTTGATTTGCTATATGTTACATACCATTTTATAATGTCATATCTTTTGTTCTTATTAAGCTAATATAAGAGATTAATCTGCATTAGTGATTACAATTTCTCTATACATTGTATCAATGAATGGAATTCTAACACCATTCACTGTTTTAAGAGTTTTGAAGCATAATTAAAACCCCTGTAAAATGTCAAAATCTTACATATGCCCAGAGTCATCCATATGTTACAAACGAAGGATCATATGTTGCCCTTTCTTATTTATTTACTCCAAAATACACCCCAGCAACCATTCTTACTGTCTATCCTTGCAAAACTGAGCAGAAGGGTACTTTGGCTGTTATACAGCAATTAGTGTTAATTAGTACTAAGATATCTCCAATAATTTAAAAGGGACATTTGAATATGTTTCTCACTTTGTAAGAGGTATACAAAATGATAGTTCCTTTTTGAAGGCATATTAAATTCTAAGAGTTGGTTAAATAATATTCCATTGTTCTTGTACAACAGGGGTTCAAAGTAACAAAGCAGAGCCAGCAGAGATGCCAGAAAACCTGGCAAGTGGTCCCCTCAAGCAGACACTCATCAGGAGCACACCAATTCATGCCAACTCACCAACGCATAGGAATACAGCTTGCCCAACTCAGTCAGGCCGCATCTGCTGCTGTTAGTAATCTTTATCTAAGGCCTCCAAATTTTTCCCAAGGAGTCCAGAATTTGCATAATTGTTTATGATTCTTCATCTGTTGTAATTGTAAATCTTCCATGTATTCTGTATATATTTATAACTTTGACGAGTCTCTATCATATATACTGGCACTTCTTAGTTCTGAATTTTATTTTATTCCATTTTGTTTACCTTTAGGGAGCGGCACGTAGAGTTGCAGCACAAAGAAAAGACATAGAAGTTGTTGAATCAGTCGCAGCACCGGGAAAGCCAGAAACAAAGGAAGTTGTAAAGAGGCTTTTTCGTCTAGAGGTAAAACCATCTAAATCTGTACAACATAGAATGTTACACACTTTAATGTAAAAAATGTGAGTAGAGTTACAGTTTCTCTCTTCTTGCTCTCTCCATCTTCTTTTCCTTTTTTTGTTAAAAAAAAATTGTAGTTACTTCAAAAGGAGCACACCAACTCAGATGAAGGTGTCGACTTGAAGGCCTTGGAGAATGGATATGTAAGATTCCTCTCTCTTTCTCTATGTTTTTGTTGTTAACTGCTTAACTTTTGTAAAACTATGCAGATATGTGTAACTCCTCTGCATTTGCAATGGCATTATGAACCTAAGATCCATGATCTGTTCTCAAATTGGCTTTCCTCAGCAGTTAATGGAGAAAAAGATTATTCATAAAAATGACCTGGCAAACCTATACTGTCTGTACTGGTGACTTTACTCCTTCCCTTTTTCACATTTAATATTTTATGTATTTTTTTTTTTTTAACTTATAAGGGTTTCTTATTGCTTTTTTCATTTAAGCCCTGTATATAAACCAAATTACCAAGATCTTGCCATCAATTCTTCTGGTTATATTAATTCTTTTCTATTTTTGTTAGAAAAAAAATAGTGTTCTCAGTATTTTTTTTATCTGCCATGATTACTACATATTTTTCATTTCCTACCCACGATTTGGCAAAGGAATGCCTGGATTTTGTTGTTATAATGCACCCGTCCACCAAAAATTTTCAGATGATTGCCCCAAATGAATATAAGTACTAATGAAACATCTTAAATAATGGAATCATAACACAAAAAGGGATGCATGTTACACAGCCATAGACAGTGAAATATTTCACAAATACTACAGATGGGTTCTTGCAAATTTGTAATCTAGCCTACCAAACCTTTTGCTATTTCTACTTATTAATAAAATCTTCATTGCCACACAGAATTAGTATACTAACTACAAATTATCCCCCCCCCCCCCACACTGCTCAATTTAATTTCTTCAAGCAATCATGTCTACACACCTGCCTTTTTGCCTAGTCTCGTCCTTAATATCTTCACTCCCATATACCTGACAAAAAAAAAGAGGAAATTGTCCCACAAGAGTTAGTCATTTTAAAGAATTGCAGTATTAAACGATCAAACAGACAAATCAGTACCTTCCCATCATCATGACAGTTGCTTGAGGGTTAGTCCCTGGTGATTTTAAGAAAGTGGATCCATCAACAACTCGTAGACCATCTAGACCAAACACACGGTAGTCCTGGTCCACAACCTTCCCCACATGGCACCCGCCATGGTAATGCCAAATTGTGATGACCGTATCGCGACAAAACTGCTCCAAACTCTTTGTATCGTTTGTATGTTTGGGTATGAAATTCACATTTGCCTGCACACTCATTCTTAACACCTCTTCACTAGAGTAGTTGTGGACATCAGATAGGTCGGCAAAAGATTTGGTACGTAGGATCTGCTCGATGGTGCGGATGCCAAACACACAACGGCGAAGGTCTTGGGGATTAGAGAAGTAATTGAAAGTGACATTTGGAGTAGTTTCTATGTCAGTGTTCAGGATAGTCAGCTGACCTTTCGAGAGGGGCCCATCAATTTTTTCTAGGATAAAACCACCCCGAAAGGCCTCAATTGGGATATCTTTTTTGGTTTGTGCAAAGGAACGGGCTAGCTCAAGGCTCCTTTGCTTTGGTGGTATGGTCGAGAGCTGCCCAATCTGTATAGATTCATACAAAGAAATCTGGTGTTAGTATAGGTTCTTTCCTATTTTGTTTTGAGTAATTCTTTTCTACTGTGCTGGTACGATTGCTTCTAATCATTTATATTGCCCTTAATTTGAGAAGTCAATCCGATGATTGAATTAACAACAAAATGTCAATGGCCTCACCTCAGCTGACATAATGCCATGGTGGCAGTGAATGCTGTCAGACGATTGGCCGAAACCACTACTCGCCTCGATAAACGAACCCACTTTTGTTATACCAACAGTCTCTATCAGGGACTGTTTCACTGGCTTTTTTGTAGGAATAAAGATAGAATTCATGGGGTTATCTGACATCTCTTTACTGACGTGCTGATTGTATAGAATAGGTTTGACCCCCAATCTCTCTAAATCTTCTTTCGGTCCTATGCCACTTAGGATCAATAATTGTGGGCTCCCTATTGCACCTGAGGATATGATTATTTCACTAGCAGCTGTTTTTTGGTTGAGGTAAGCCTTGTGTTCATTGCCAAGTTCATCTTTGAATCGAACTCCTATTGCCTTCGGCTTTTGTCCTGCACATATGTTTGTGAAATTTTATATGAACAGGGGAAATATAAGTGCTGCACATCCATGCGACAAAATTTAGGTCTTGCTTATGCCATAAAAATCTTTACTAGTTACTTTAGCTTACACTACTACAGGGACTAATTAATTTGCAGCTACCAGTCCAATTATGTCTCTGTGGGTGATCAGCTTATAAGAACTTGTAAAAATGATTTTTTCTTTTTAAAATGCTTATTCTGTTGTTCTTTTTTTTCCCCTCTTTTAATAACTATTGATTATTATTTTATTTCAAAGAAATAGCACTAGTATGCTGTGTGTGTGTGTGTGGTGGGGGTGGAGAGGGGTGAGCATCTTTTACCTTGAGTGTTAAACAAAATATTCTGTACAGTGGCATGAAGCAAAACCCTGAGTTTTCTTGGGTTTGAGGCCTTGAGAAGGTCAGCAGCAGTACTCCTGTACCCGGTATCATCAAAAATTGTACCTCCTACCTTAGTGCCATATAGGTGGTCAAAAGTATACCCATTGAAAGGGGACACCCCTGCTTGCAGAAGTCCTTTCCTCAATGCATCTTGCCAAGGTGCTATCTTAGGAAAGTGCACTATTCTCCTCTCAATCCAGGGATAAGACTCATTTACTAATTTTCCATCCCATCCAACCTCGTCTACATACCTGCACGATCAAAAGGAGAAAAAAAAAAAAATCCATGCATGATTAAATCTATATTTAGCATGTGCATTATGCTTTTCAAGATCTACATTATTGTTGGATATGATATGCATGATTGTTAAGGAAATCTCTGTTAGGAACACAATTCTAGGTGCCTACTGGCGTTTCTTCACAAAAAAAAAAAAAGAACACAACTCTCTAGGATCCTATATTTCACATTCTGTACCATTTCATTCAAGTTTAGTTGCTCAGTAGTGTAATAAATAGGCAAAAATGCAGTCTTTTGGGGGATTAAAGTGCGCATGTTGATTCGAAAGATTTATGATGCCAGATTTCAACTACTCATTGGCCCTCTAACAGACATGCATTTGGTCCATATGTAGTAAATGCAAAATTAATATGGAAGGTGGGGCAATTTATGAAGAACAACCACCATAGCTGCTTTGTACTGGTCTGAATAGTTCTATTAAAAAATCAGGCACATAGAGAACCTGCACATAATAATTATATAAAATGAAAACAGCGTGAACATAGATACAATTTACCGTGGGCTAGCTCTGGTGTAGAAGCCAGCATTGATACATGTCCCCCCACCGAGTACCCGGGCCCGTGTGTTGATCACTCCATCTGTCGAAATGAATGGCTGAGATGCTGAGTTGGGTGACATGTCAGCCAGTGAGATGTGAAAATTTTGCATATAGGAGACATTGCGGTTTCCATAGGGACTTCCTCCCCTTTCTAGTAAGAGAACATTGTACTTCTGAGACAAGGTAGCTGCTAAGGGGCACCCGGCTGTTCCTCCGCCGACTATTATGTAGTCGTAGTAGTGCGGCTGCGGTAATGAGGAGAAGCTGCTTGCTGGCCTTAAATATGGAAAACTATGTCTTTGCCCCTTTCCTACAATAAATTAGAAGACACCCAAAATGATTAAACTTACCATTTTTTACTGGGTTGAGCTTCATTTGGTTTCATGGCGAAGTGTTCCTTTTATTTCTTTGCGAGAGATTTTCTATTTAGTATTACGAGCTAAGTTCGATCAATAGAAAGCATGAGAGAAACAACTTTTACCATTTTAAGTATTTTAATTTCACCTCAGAGCATAAAGAAATCATTATGTAAGTGGTTTTACTACAGTACCAAGCCAATGGGGAAGTTTACTGAAACTCTAGAAGAGAAGGGAAATGCAATTCAGTCGTTGGTTGGCTGTTTCGTCATGACTAGTAAAAAATAATAATTGAGTAAGATATACAAATATACATTTATGTTTAATGAGTAGAGACAACAAACTACAAAACGTCGCTTACAGAAAAATAATAAAATAAAAAGAAACCTTGGGATGGTGCAAGAATGCAGAGCAATGCCAGTAACTTGACCAATATCTCTTCTTTCCTTGAAACCATGGCAACCTGGTTCTTCTACAACCAAATTTCACACTGTACAGTGCAGACCACTCTTTCTCTGGTTCCTTTGATCTCTGCGCACACTCAAATAGCACATGCACACACCCAATAGGAAAATCGATATAAGTAGAGGCTGGAGAGACAAGCTGACCATGACAGCCTATGAGCATTAAATAGAGTTAACCTAAATCCTTATACTGAATTGAATGCATGAATTGAATGCAATGCAGAATAGGAGAGCTAAACAGAAACTTTTCCTTAAAGAGCAACTCAAATCAAAAGCCTCTCAAATCCATTTACTTCAACAACCACCAATCAGTAATTTTTTACTAATTGCGTATGATATGTCTTGTCAGTTATCTACCATTATTATTTGTATCTATTTATATTTTGATGTTAATCACTTTTTTCATTTTGGAGAAAAAATACGAGCGTGACTACTAACACATTCCTTCCATCTTAGCAAGTAAAGATAAGAAATAAATTCACTGGTAAGTGGTAAGGACATATTTATCCTCCTCAATGGTGAGAGAATGTTGACTAGTGAAATATGCTGAGTCTCTATGTCTGGTATACAGGTAAAATATTTAATGCGATAATGCTTTCTCTCGGCAGATTAATTTTTCAAGTTGTCTCTACATGCATGCTGGACAGTAAATAATGTACATGTGACTGGATTCTATATATATGCAAAATGAGGACTTCTTCTACCGTGGCTATGTTTTTTTGTACATGTAAGCGTAGGCCATTGATTAAATCTTAGCAGCATTGTTTTGTTAGGAAACGAAGACGAGACAAAACTACTGAAGTGAGAAAGGGTAGCATTCTTTATTCGGCTGTTTCTAATATAAGTCCTTAATCCTTATCTACCATCCACTTAGAAGAAGTAATTGCTCTAAAAAAAAAATGCATGTATGATTAATTATCTTCAGGAGGAATTTGCAAAATTGTCCTCAAGTTTCTCATATTTACCAAAATCAATCTCTACATTAAATTCTGAAAAAACATCCACCATCTTTAGTAATTATTCTCTAACTCTTTAGAGGCTTGTTTTTTTGCTTGTGATTTGTGGTATTAAAAGGTTCTTTTGCTAATTGGTCCATATTTAATATTCATCTGTGGTGATGAACAACTAATAATAGGTCAAATCTCAAACAGTGAGGTTGCCTAGGAAGTTTCAAGAACAAATTAACGAGATCGAGCTAAGTACAACTGGGGGTGGGGGGTTGATGAGAGCACTAATTAAGTCTGGTGTGAAACATCAAGTAGTTGAACAATTATGAGGACTTGTAAACTTGGCACGCTTTCTACCATTTTCCCACAATTGTAAGTAATTGGGATCCAAAGCACATTTTGAATGCTGGATCCAGATGGAACATACAAAAAACTAAGGAAATTGATTACTACCATCTGCAGTTTTGTCACATCGCTAAATATAAAGTGAACATATACAAAAAATAAAGTGAACATATAGACGATCTAAGTGAACACATACAAACAAATAAGTTCAATGAAAATAAGTTGAATATGCATGTAAATTTCTGAACAAGTGATGATAACACTTATTTGTTTGTAAATGTTCACTTAGATTGTCTATATGTTCATCTTATTTTCTGTATATGTTCACTTTGTATTTAGCGATGGCTGGGATGGTATATTTGCCGATGGCACTTATAATTCCTGAAAAATTAATACTTCTGAAAGAAAACAGTAAAACCACGCGCTTGTGTCAATGCTCAATACTGTTTCTTCAGGAGCATATTTCACATATATTTCATTTTTCAAATTCAGATTAAATTCTTCTTTTATCAACATTAACAGCATCATTATTGTTATTGTTAATTTTATAAATTGTCGTTGTTGTTAATATTATCATTATTGTTATTCTTAATTACTACTACTATTATTATTATTGTCACGTTCGTGATTCCACTTCTATTTTTTTTTAAATAAGAAGTGTAGAAATTAGATGGCTAAGAATATCATCCAAAATTATGCAAACCGTTTTCTGTGATCTATATTCCAATTTTCTTTTCTCGATGCGGATAGTAGATGTAAGTGAGTTGTGTTTAATATTTTTAAAGCCAATTAAAATAATAGGTTTGGAGACTACCATTCATAAACTTGCCTCCTAAGCTTATCTATTGTGCTGTTTGACTAGCTGTCAAACTTCCGGAAAAAAAAAAAAGCTTATCGATTGTGTCATGCACACAGAATTATTAAATTTGACCGCCTATTTATTTGGATGTAAACACAATTATTGGCATCTTTCAACAGCTGTTAATATTTTAATCTCATTTTCTGAACACTAAAATTCACATTTGTTATTGTCTAATAATGCTCGTTTGACAATTATAAAATACATACTTGCTACTTTGAGCTTCTATACTCATTGTCTAAATCACTCTTAAATGCACACCTGGCATTTGTAGAATGCACAATTTCTTTTTTTTTTTTAAAAAAAGAGTAGATTTGAAGCTACCCATTTCATTATTAAGAAAACAAAAACGAGGAATACAGATTTTTACAATAATACAGTTCATCGCTACTGTAAAATGCATATATACAGAGTTATTGCTAAAAGTAATTAGTAAAAGAATTAAGAATGGTTGGATATTTTTGGTACGAGACTTGGATACATATAATATTATAAAAGGCCGAATATAGCATACTTTTACACAAGTATGTGCACGTACATTCTAACAATTTTTACATATTGTTTGAAATTATCAGATAGGTTGTCAATTAAATTATTTTTGTTATTATATGGTAATTAATGCACAGTCCCCATAATTCTGAAATTATTTTGTCCTAGTTGGTTTTTAATATTTGCCTGTGTTAGACCAGGGTAGCTAGCCTTCAGTCCATCACAACTCATGCAAATAGGTCGTGCATTAAATATATTAGTACCAAAACATGCAAATGCCACCAAGGAGTAGTCATGACTCATGAGTCATGACCTCTCTCTGTCTATACCAACAATAGATTTTCTGACAGGGTACTGCTGATCATATGGTTTTATAAATGGCCAGTGTTTTAACATAGGTGCTTTCTGGATAATTCACCTATGTTGGAACTCTTAGAAATGGAAATACAGCGAATATTTTAGCTTTCCAACAACCCATTCTTTAGCGGAATTGTTTTTATTTTTACATATAATATTGTGGGACACAATTACACAAAATGTGCTAAAGTTTGTGGGTCTAGTAATCTATTGTGAGGCAGCATCATATATGTATTTTTAGTATTTTAGTTTTTTTTTTTAAGGTCGGCGGAAAGCCGTCGATAAGATTTTATTTAAAGAGAAGAAGTTACAAATACAACACCGGCGAGTAATTCTTTTTTTTTTAATCATACACACACATTGACACACATATATATGGTACTTTAAATATAATGTTTGTAAGTAGAAAAATTTACACCCTATAAAAATTTCCCAAATAGAGGTCAAATTTATATATTTTTTTAAGATAAATTGAGGTCAAAGTTCCCAAATCTAATATATATATATTTTTAAGATAAATTGCTAAAATGCTATGCATAGCACGGATGCGTTCGTACTACGGATTCGTTCTTGTATTTCATGCTTCAAACAACCGATCCAAACCATTCATTATCTTCTACGTATTGAAATCTTATCAGAAATCAAATTTTACATTTTTTGAAATTTTTTACTATTTTTCTCAGATTTTTGAAAATCACTGTTATTGAAGGGTCCAGAATTTATTAGATTAAGTATTTTAAAAAATCTGAGAAAAATAGTAAAAAAAATTAAAAAATGTAAAATTTGGTTTCTAATTAGATTTCAATATGAAGAAGATAATGAACGGTTTGGATCTATTGTTTGAAGCATGAAATGAAAGAACGAATCCGTAGTATGAAGGTTATCCGTGTTATGCATAGCATTTTAGCAATCCTCTATATATATATATATATATGATTTGTTCTTGCATTTCATGCTTCAAACAACCGATCCAAACCGTTCATTATTTTCTTCATATTGAAATCTCATTAGAAACCAAATTTTACATTTTTTTTTAATTTTTTTACTATTTTTTTTCAAATTTTTTAAAATACTTCAATAAGAGTGATTTTCAAAAATCTGAGAAAAATAGTAAAAAAATTCAAAAAAATGTAAAATTTGATTTCTAATAAGATTTCAATATGTATAAGATAATGAACGGTTTGGATCGGTTGTTTGAAGCATGAAATGCAATAACGAATCCGTAGCACGAAGTACATCCGTGCTATGCATAGTATTTTAGCAATCCTATATATATATATATATATTATATTAAAACCCGTGAGTTTTTCCTCTATTTTTGAACCTTTTTTTTGCATTTTTTATTTTCGGCCAATTTTTAAGTTCAAACCGGATATAATATTATAGTTTTCTATTTTATATTTAAAATATTTTTTATTTTTTCATTTTCTATAATTAAAAATTATTATTTTCTTTTTTATTAAATATATTAAAAATAGTCGTATTAGGTAAATATAATTTTCTATTTTTTTTATATTTTCTATAATTAAAAATAGTATTATTTTTTATTAAATATATTAAAATATGTTGTGTCGATCATTATTTTAAGATAGTTCATGCTGAATTATTGTCATCTAAAAAATATAGCGTAACAAAGATGCGACTGCCATATCTAGTGATATTTTTTCCTTTGAAACGTCTACATTTTTTCATGTTAGACTTAGTAGCTTGTTATTTTTAAATTAAATATTCATAAAAGACCTCTAATTGGATTTCAAACCTGCAATATTTCACTCAAAATATATTGCTCTTGATTTTTTTTTCCAAATTAACATTTAATTCTAAATATAAATTTAAAAGATTGATCCATAAATATCAACGTTAATTGAGAAAGGGGTTTCGATCGATTGTCAGCAGAAAAAATTGCCCAGGACGTTGATTCGGTTTTGCCACAAGTGCATCTTATACAATATGTTAGCATGAATTTTATTTTTTCAGGAGGATGAATCATGTACAACTTTATTGTTTATACAAGCTAAATGTGCAGATACAAATTTGTAGATCCGGATAAATATGAACACTATACAAACGTGACAAACTAAATGGAGAAATGACTGTCCAGTTTTGTTATCGCTTACCATTATTTGAACAAAATGAACACATAAAATAAACAGAGTAAACATATATGTTATCGAAGTAAACACATTAAAAAAAAGTTATGTCATCTCTTGTTCAGATTTTTATATGTATATTCAACTT
>JAMFTS010003630.1:0-21411 GCA_028095005.1 Rhynchospora pubera
GGAATTTATATGGGTAATTATCTTGTATAATCCAATCTTTTTGAATAAATAACATATGAATCATATTCTAGAAAGTATAGAGAATTTAAAAGTAGATTATTGTGATCAAATGACTTAGAATGGATTCTGAAATGATTGAGATGCTCAAATGGTGCTCAAAATTATTGTGATCAGAATTTCATTATTTGAAATTTATATGGGTAATTATCTTGTATAATCCAATCTTTTTGAATAAATAACATATGAATCATATTCTAGAAAGTATAGAGAATTTAAAAGTAGATTATTGTGATCAAATGACTTAGAATGGATTCTGAAATGATTGAAATGCTCAAACGATGCTCAGAATATATTTATTTGCACCTTATATGCGTAATTACCATGTATAATCCAATCTTTTTGAATAAATAACATATGAATCAAATTCTATACAGTATAAATAAATGAAGATTATAATGATCAAATGACTTATAATGAATACAAAAATGATTGAAATGCTCAAACGATTATCAGAATTTCATTATTTGCAATTTATATGCGAAATTATCTTATACAATCAAATCTTTTTGAATAAATAACATAAGAATCATATTTTATATATTATAAAGAGATTAAATGTAGATTATTATGCATAAATAACATATGAATCTTTTTGAATAAATAACTTAGAATGGACCCTGAAATGATTGAAATGCTCAAACGATGCTCAGAATATATTTATTTGCACTTTATATGCGTAATTACCATGTATTATCCAATCTTTTTGAATAAATAACATATGAATTATTTTCTAGACAGTATAAAGAGTTTAAATGTAGATTATTGTGACAAAATGACTTAGAATGACTACAGAAACGATTGAAATGCTCAAATGGTGCTCAGAATTGCATTATTTGGACTTTATATGCTTAATTACCATGTATAATCATATCAATTTGAATAAATAACATATGAATCATATTCTAGACATTATAATGAGTTCAAATATAGATTATTGTGATCAAATGACTTAGAATGTATCCAGAAATGTTTGAAATGCTCAAACGGTGCACAGAATTGCATTATTTGCAATTTGTATGTGTAATTACAATGTATAATCCATTCTTTTTGTATAAAAAACATATGTATCATATTCTAGACAGTATAAGAGTTTAAATGTATATTATTATGATGAAATGATTTATATTGAGTACAAAACCGTTCAATCTTTGTGATCAAATGACTTAGAATTAATCTAGAAACGCTTGAAATTCTCAAACGATACTTAATTATTGTTTTATTTGTGGTTTCTATCTGTAATTACCATGTATAATTCTAATGTTTTGGTTAAACAACATATGAATCATATTCTGGACAGTATAAATAGTATAAATTAAGATTATTATGATCAAATGACTTATAATGAATACAAAAACGATTGAAATGCTCAAACGATAATCAAAATTTCATTATTTGCAATTTATATGCGTAATTATCTTGTATAATACAATCTTTTTGAATAAATTACATATGAATCATATTCTAGACTGTATAAAGAGTTTAAATGTAGATTATTATGACAAAATGACTTAGAATTAATACAGAAACAATTGAAATGCTCAAACGGTGCTCAGAATTGCCTTATTTGGAATTTATATGCGTAATTACCATGTATAATCCAATCAATTTAAATAAATAACATATGAATCATATTTTAGACATTATATATTAAGTTCAAATGTAGATTATTGCGATCAAATGACTTAGAATGAAGAGATAGGCTAAAATCAGACACGACTGACCGATGGACCCGTCAGATGCGATTATATCTCAAATTTTGAGGTTCTAATGGCTAATCTGAACCGTTCAATGTGTTCTCTGTATTGTAATCTCATTAAATACCAAATTTTTCATTTTTCTGATTTTATTTACTATTTTTTGAGATTTTTAAAAATCATAGTTATTGAAGAGTCCAAAATTGTTTAGATTAAGAATTTTGTAAAATACCAAACAAATACTAAAAAATTTCAGTAAAATATAAATTTTTTTCTCCAACGAGATTTCAATATGGAGAACACATTGAACAGTTCAGTTCGACTGTTAGAATCTCGAAAATTGAAATTTGATCATAGCTGACGTTCTCAACCGTCAGTCACGACTGATTTTAGCCTATCTCTAGAATGAATCCAGAAAGGATCGAAATGCTCAAACGGTGCTTAGAGTTGCATTATTTGCACTTTATATGTTTAATTACCATGTATAATCCAACCTTCTTATATAAAAAACATATGAATCATATTCTAGGCAGTATAAGAGTTTATATGTATATTATTATGACCAAATAATTTATAATGAATACAAAAACGATTGAAATGCTCAAACGATGATTAGAATTTCATTATTTGCAATTTATATGCGTCTTTTATAATCCAATCTTTTTGAGTAAATAACATGTGAATTATATTAAGGACAGAATAAAGAGTTTTAATGTAGATTATTATGATCAAATGACTTAGAATGGATACTGAAATGATTGTCAAACGATGTTCAGAATATATTTATTTGCACTTGATATGCGTAGTTACCATGTATAATCCAATATTTTTTAATAGATATCATATGAATCATATTCTAGACAGTATAAAGAGTTTTGATGTAGATTATTGTGACGAAATAAATTATAATGAATCCAGAAACGATTGAAATGCTCAAATGGTGCTCAGAATTGCATTATTTGAAATTTATATGCGTAATTACCATATATAATCCAATCAATTTGAATAGATAACATATGAATCATATTCTAGACATTATAATGAGTTGAAAAGTAGATTATTGCAATCAAATGACTTAGAATGAATGCAGAAATGAATGAAATGCGCAAACGGTGCTCAGAATTGCATTATTTGCACTTTATATGCATAATTACCATGTATAATCCAATCTTTTGTATAAAAAAATATAAAAATCATATTCTAGACAGTATATAGAGTTTAAATGTAGATTATTGTGATCAAATGACTTAGAATTAATCCAGAATTGATTGAAATGGTCAAACATTGCTCAGAATTGAATTTTATATGCGTAATTACCATGTATAATGCAATATTTTTTAATAAAAAACATATGATTCATATTCTAGACAGTATAAAGAGTTGAAATGTAGTTTATTATGATCAAATGACTTAGAATGAATACTGAAACTATTAAAATGCTCAAACAATGGTCAGAATTGCATTGTTTGTATTTCATATGCGTATTTACCATTTACAATCCATTCTTTTTAAATAAATAACTTATGAATCATATACTAGACATTATAAAAAGTTCAACCGTGGATTATTGTGATCAAATGACTTAGAATCAATCCAGAAAATGATTGAAATACTAAAACGATGCTCATAATTTCATTATTTGTAATATATATGCGTAATTACCATGTACAAACCAATCTTTTTGAAAAAATAGCATATGAGTCATATTCTACGCAGTATAAAGAGTTTAAATGTATATTATTGTTGTCAAATAATTTTCAATGAATACTGAAACCTTTGAAATGCTCAAACGATACTCAGAATTGCATTATTTTCACTTTTTAAGCGTATTTACTATTTACAATCCAATCTTAGAGTAAATAACAATAAACCATATTCTAGACAGTATAAAGAATTTAAGTGTAGATTATTGTGATCAAATGACTTAGATGAATCCTGAAACGATTGAAATACTCAAACGATGCTCTGAATTTCATTATTTGCAATTTACATGAGTAATTACTCTGTATAATCTAATATTTTCGAACAAATAACATATGAATCATATTTTAGACACTATAAAAGAGTTTAAATGAAGATTATTGTGAAGAAATGACTTAGAATGAATTCAGAAATGATTGAATTGTCAAACAATGCTCAGAATTGTATTATTTGCACTTTATATGCGTAATTACCATGTGTAATCCAATCTATTTGAATAAATAGCATATGAATCAGATTCTAGACAGTATAAAGAGTTTAAATATATATTATTTTGACCAAATGATCTAGAATGAATTCATAAACTATTAAAATTCTCAAACGATGCTAAATTATTGTATTTTTTGCACTTTATGTGCGTAATTACCATGTACAATCCAATATTTTTGAATAAATAACATATGAATAATTTTCTAGACTGTATAAAGAGTTTAAATGTAGATTATTGTGACAAAATGACTTAGAATGACTACATAAACAATTGAAATGCTCATACAGTGCTCAGAATTGCATTATTTGAACTTTATATGCTTAATTACCATATATAATCATATCAATTTGAATAAATAACATATGAATCATATTCTAGACATTATAATGAGTTCAAATATAGATTATTGTGATCAAATGACTTAGAATGTATCCAGAAATGATTGAAATGCTCAAACGGTGGTCAGATTGCATTATTTGCACTTTATATGCGTAATTACCATGTATAATTCAATATTTTTTTTAATAAATAACATATGAATCAAATTAGAAACAGTATAAAGAGTATAAATGTAGATTATTGTGATCAAATGACTTAGAATGAATTCAGAAATGATTGAATATGTCGGGTAGGGAATTGCATTATTTGCAAACGATGCTCAGAATTGCATTATTTGCAATTTATATGCGTAATTGCAATTTATTATCCATTCTTTTTGAATAAATAACATATGAATAATGTTATAGACAGTATAAAGACTTTAAATGCAGATTATTGTGATCAAATGACTTAGAATGAATCCAGATATAATTGAAATTCTACAACGATGCACAATTATTGCATTATCTTCAATTTATATGCGTAATTACCATGTATAATCCAATGTTTTTTTAAAAAATAACATATGAATTATTTTATGGACAGTATAAAGAGTTTAAATGTAGATTATTGTGATAAAATGACTTAGAATGACTTCAGAAACGATTGAAATGTTGAAACGATGCTCAGAATTACATTATTTGCAATTTATATGCGTAATTACCAAGTGTAATCCAATCTTTTTGAATAAATAACATATGAATCATATTGTAGCTACTATAAAGAGTTTAAATGTAGATTATTGTGATTGAATGACTTCGAATGAATCCTGGGACGATTGAAATCCTCAAATGATGTTCAGAATTGCATTTTTTGCACTTTATATGCATAATTACCATGTATAATCCAATCTTTTTGAATAAATAACATATGAATTATTTTATAGACGGTCTAAAGGCATTAAATGTAGATTATTGTTATAAAATGACTTAGAATGAATCCAGAAATGATTGAAATGCTTAAACGGTGCTCAAAATTTCATTATTTATACTTTATATGCGTAGTTACCATGTATAATCCAATGTTTTTGAATAAATTACATATGAATCATTTTATAGACATTATAAAGACTTTAAATGTAGATTATTTTGATCAAATGACATAGAATGAATGTGTAATTTATATGCATTTTATATGTGTAATTACCACGTATAATACATTCTTTTTGAATAAATAACATACAAATCATATTCTAGACAGTATAAAGAGTTTAAATGTAGATTAATGTAATCATTTGACTTAGAATGAATCCAAAAACGATTGAAATGCTCAAACGTTGCTAAGAATTGCAGTATTGGCAATTTATATGCATAATTTCCATGTACAATCCAATCTTTTTTTAATAAAATACATATGAATCATATTCTAGACAGTATAAAGAGTTTAAATGAATAGTATTGTGAGGAAATGACTTAGAATTACTCCAGAAATGATTGAAATGCTCAAACGGCGCTCATAATTGCATTATTTGCGCTTTATATGAGTAATTATTATTTATAATCCAATCTTTCTGAATAAATAACATATGATTCATATTCTAGACAGTATATAAAGTTTAAATGCAGATTATTGTGATCAAATGACATAGACCGAATCCAGAAACGATTCAAATGCTCAAACGATTCACAGAATTGCATTATCTGCAATTGATATGCGTAATAACCATGTATAATTTAATATTTTTGAATAAATAACATATGAATCATTTTATCGACAGTATAAAGACTTTAAATGTGGATTACTGTGATCAAATTACATAGAATGAATCCAGAAACAAATTGAAATGCTCAAACGTTGATAAGAATTGCATTATTTGCACTTTATATGCGCAATTACCATGTATTATCCAATCTTTTAAAAAAATATATATAAATCACATTCTAGACAGTCTAATGAGCTTAAATATAGATTATTATGATCAAATGACATAGAATGAATTCTGAAATCGAAATGATCAAACGAAGTGTAATTATTGCAATATTTGCACTTTATATGCGTAATTTGCATGTATAATCCAATATTTTTAAATAAATATCATATGAATCAAATTTTAGACGTTATAATGAGTTCAAATATTGATTATTGTGATGAAATGAGTTAGAATGAATCCAGAAAATATTGAAATGCTCAAACAATGCTCAGAATTTCATTATTTGCAATTTATATGTGAAATAACCATGTATAATCCAATCTTTTTGAATAAATAACAAATGTATCAAATTCTGAACAGTATAAAGAGCATAAATGTAGATTATTGTGATTAAATGACTCAGAAACGATTGAAAGTTTCAAACGATGCTCAGAATTGCATTATTTGCACTTTATATGTGTACTTGACACGTATAATACATTCTTTTTGAATAAATAACATGCAAATCTTATTCTATACAGTATAAAGAGTTTAAATTTAGATTATTGTGATCATTTGACTAAGAATGAATCCAGAAACGATTAAAATGCTCAAAGGTTGCTATGAATTGCATTATTGGCACTTTATAACGAGATTAAATATAGATTATTATGGTAAAATGACATAGAATGAATTCAGAAACGGTCGAAATGATCAAACGATGCTTTAATTATTGCTATATTTGCAATTTATATGCATAATTACCATGTATAATCCAATATTTTTGAATAAATATAATGTGAATCATAATCTAGACATTATAATGAGTTCAAATATTGATTATTGTGGTGAAATGACTTGAATGAATCCAGAAAATATTGAAATGCTCAAAGAATGCTCAGAATTTCATTATTTGCAATTTATATGTGAAATTACCATGTATAATCCAATCTTTTTGAATAAATAACATATGTATCAAATTCTAAACAGTATAAAGAATATAAATGTAGATTATTATGATGAAATGACGCCGAATAAATTCAGAAACAATTGAAATTTTCAAAGAATGCTCAGAATTGCATTATTTGCACTTTATATGCATAATTACCACATATAATACATTCTTTTTCAATAAATAACATACAAATCATATTCTAGACAGTATAAAGAGTTTAAATGTGGATTATTTTGATCAATTGACTCTAAATGAATCCAGAAACGATTGAAATACTCAAATGTCGCTAATAATTGCACTATTGGCAATATGGGTAACTTCCTTATATATTCCAATCTTTTTGAATAAAAAACAAATGAATCATATTATAGACATTATAAAGAGATTCAATGAAGATTATTGCAAAGAAATGACTTAGAATGACTCTAGAAACGATTGAAATACTCAAACGGTGCTCATAATTGCATTATCTGTGCTTTATATGAGTAATTATCAAATAATCCAACCTTGATGAATAAATAAAATATGATTCATATTTTGAGAGTATAAAAAGTTTAAATGTAGAATATTGTGATCAAATGACTTAGAATGAATCCCGAAAAAATTCAAATGCTCAAACGATTCACAGAATTGCATTATTTTTAATTGATATGCGTAATTACCATGTATAATCCAATGTTTTTGAATAAATAACATATGAATCATTTTATCGACAGTATAAAGACTTTAAATGTGGATTATTGTGATCAAATGACAAACAATGAATCCTGAAACAAATTGAAATGCTGAAACGTAGCTCAGAATTTCATTATTTGCACTTTATATGCGTAATTACCATGTATAATCCAATCTTCTTGTATAAAAAACATATGAATCATATTCTAGACAGTATAAGAGTTTAAATGTATATTATTATGATGGAATGATTTATATTGAGTACAAAAACGATTGAAATGCTCAAACGATGATCAGAATTTCATTATTTGCAATTTATATGTGTAATTATCTTGTATAATCCAATATTTTTTTTAATAAATAACATATGAATCATATTCATTACAGTATAAAGAGTTCAAATGTAGATTATTGTGTTCAAGTGACTTATAATGTATCCTGAAATGATTGAAATGCTCAAACGATGCTTAGAATATATTTATTCGCACTTTATATGCGTAATTACCATGTATAATCCAATCTTTCTGAATAAATAACATATTAATCATTTTCTAGACTGCATAAAAAGTTTAAATATAGATTATTGTGACAAAATGACTTAGAATGACTCCAGAAATGATTGAAATGCTGAAACGGTTCTGAAAATTGCATTATTTGGACTTTATATGCTCAATTACCACGTATAATCCAATCTTTTTGAATAAATAACATATGAATATTCTATACAGTTTAAAGAGTTTAAATGTAGATTATTGTGATCAAATGACTTAGAATGGATCCTGAAACGATTGAATGCTCAAACGATGCTGAGAATTGCACTATTTGGAATTTATATGCCTAATTACCATTTATAATCCAGTCAATTTGAATAAATAACATATGAATCATATTATAGACATTATATTGAGTTCAAATGAAGATTATTGTGATCAAATGGCTTAGAATGAATCCAGAAATTATTGAAAAGCTCAAACGGTGCTTAGAGTTGCATTATTTGCACTTTATATGCATAATTACCGCGTATAATCCAATCTTCTTGGATAAAAAACATATGAATCATATTCTAGACAGTATAATAGTTTACATGTATATTATTATGATCAAATGATTTATATTGAGTACAAAAACGATTGAAATGCTAAAACGATGACCAGAATTTCATTATTTGAAATTTATATGCGTAATTATCTTGTACAATCCAATATTTTGAATAAATAACATACGAATCATATTCTAGACAGTATAAAGAATTTAAATATAGATTTGTGATCAAATGACTCAGAATGGATCCTTAAATTATTGAAATGCTCATAGAATGCTCAGAATATATTTTTTTTGCACTTTATATGCGTATTTACCCTTTTATAATCCAATCTTTTTTGATAAATAACATTTGAATCATATTCTAGACAGTATAATAAAGAGTTTAAATGTAGATTATTATGATCAAATGACTTATAATGAATACAAAAACGATTGAAATGCTCAAACGATGATCAGAATTTCATTATTTGCAATTAATATGCGTAATTGTATTGCATAATCCAATCTTTTTGAATAAATAACATATGAATCATATTCTATACAATATAAACATTTTAAATGTAGATTATTGTGATCAAATTACTTAGGATGGATTCTGAAACAATTTAAATGCTCAAACGATTCTCAGAATTGCATTATTTGGAATTTGTATGTGTACTTACCATGTATAATCCAATCAATTTGAGTAAATAACATATGAATCATATCCTAGACATTATATTGAGTTTAAAAGTAGATTATTGTGATCAAATGACTTAGAATGAATCCAGAAATGATTGAAATGCTCAAACAATGCTCAAAATATATTCGAGACAGTATAATGCAATCTTCTTGTATAAAAAACATATGAATCATATTCGAGACAGTATAAGAGCTTAAATGTGTATTATTATGATCAAATGATTTATATATAATACAAAAATGATTGAAATGCTCAAACGATGATCAAAATTTCATTATTTCAAATTTATATGCGTAATTATCTTGTATAATCCAATCTTTTGAATAAATAACGTATGAATCATATTCTAGACAGTATAAAGAATTTAAATGTAGATTATTGTGATCAAATGACTCCGAATGGATCCTGAAATGATTGAAATGCTCAAACAATGCTCAGAATATATTTATTTGCACTTTATATGCGTATTTACCATGTATAATCCAATCTTTATGAGTAAATAGCATATGAATCATATTCTAGACAGTATAAAGAGTTTAAATGCAGATTATTATGATCAAATGACTTATAATGAATACAAAAACGATTGAAATTCTCAAACGATGATCAGAATTTCATTATTTGCAATTTATATGCGTAATTATCTTGCATAATCAAATCTTTTTATATAAATAACATATGAATCATATTCATTACAGTATAAAGATTTTAAATGTAGATTATTGTGATCAAGTGACTTAGAATGGATCTTGGAACGATTGAAATGCTCAAATGATGCTCAGAATATATATTTATTCGCACTTTATATGCATAATTACCATGTATAATCCAATCTTTTTGAATAAATAACATATGAATCATTTTCTAGACAGTATAAAGAGTTTAAATATAGATTATTGTGACAAAAATGACTTAGAATGACTACAGAAACGATTGAGATTCTCAAACGGTGCTCAAAATTATTGTGATCAGAATTTCATTATTTGGAATTTATATGGGTAATTATCTTGTATAATCCAATCTTTTTGAATAAATAACATATGAATCATATTCTAGAAAGTATAGAGAATTTAAAAGTAGATTATTGTGATCAAATGACTTAGAATGGATTCTGAAATGATTGAGATGCTCAAATGGTGCTCAAAATTATTGTGATCAGAATTTCATTATTTGAAATTTATATGGGTAATTATCTTGTATAATCCAATCTTTTTGAATAAATAACATATGAATCATATTCTAGAAAGTATAGAGAATTTAAAAGTAGATTATTGTGATCAAATGACTTAGAATGGATTCTGAAATGATTGAAATGCTCAAACGATGCTCAGAATATATTTATTTGCACCTTATATGCGTAATTACCATGTATAATCCAATCTTTTTGAATAAATAACATATGAATCAAATTCTATACAGTATAAATAAATGAAGATTATAATGATCAAATGACTTATAATGAATACAAAAATGATTGAAATGCTCAAACGATTATCAGAATTTCATTATTTGCAATTTATATGCGAAATTATCTTATACAATCAAATCTTTTTGAATAAATAACATAAGAATCATATTTTATATATTATAAAGAGATTAAATGTAGATTATTATGCATAAATAACATATGAATCTTTTTGAATAAATAACTTAGAATGGACCCTGAAATGATTGAAATGCTCAAACGATGCTCAGAATATATTTATTTGCACTTTATATGCGTAATTACCATGTATTATCCAATCTTTTTGAATAAATAACATATGAATTATTTTCTAGACAGTATAAAGAGTTTAAATGTAGATTATTGTGACAAAATGACTTAGAATGACTACAGAAACGATTGAAATGCTCAAATGGTGCTCAGAATTGCATTATTTGGACTTTATATGCTTAATTACCATGTATAATCATATCAATTTGAATAAATAACATATGAATCATATTCTAGACATTATAATGAGTTCAAATATAGATTATTGTGATCAAATGACTTAGAATGTATCCAGAAATGTTTGAAATGCTCAAACGGTGCACAGAATTGCATTATTTGCAATTTGTATGTGTAATTACAATGTATAATCCATTCTTTTTGTATAAAAAACATATGTATCATATTCTAGACAGTATAAGAGTTTAAATGTATATTATTATGATGAAATGATTTATATTGAGTACAAAACCGTTCAATCTTTGTGATCAAATGACTTAGAATTAATCTAGAAACGCTTGAAATTCTCAAACGATACTTAATTATTGTTTTATTTGTGGTTTCTATCTGTAATTACCATGTATAATTCTAATGTTTTGGTTAAACAACATATGAATCATATTCTGGACAGTATAAATAGTATAAATTAAGATTATTATGATCAAATGACTTATAATGAATACAAAAACGATTGAAATGCTCAAACGATAATCAAAATTTCATTATTTGCAATTTATATGCGTAATTATCTTGTATAATACAATCTTTTTGAATAAATTACATATGAATCATATTCTAGACTGTATAAAGAGTTTAAATGTAGATTATTATGACAAAATGACTTAGAATTAATACAGAAACAATTGAAATGCTCAAACGGTGCTCAGAATTGCCTTATTTGGAATTTATATGCGTAATTACCATGTATAATCCAATCAATTTAAATAAATAACATATGAATCATATTTTAGACATTATATATTAAGTTCAAATGTAGATTATTGCGATCAAATGACTTAGAATGAAGAGATAGGCTAAAATCAGACACGACTGACCGATGGACCCGTCAGATGCGATTATATCTCAAATTTTGAGGTTCTAATGGCTAATCTGAACCGTTCAATGTGTTCTCTGTATTGTAATCTCATTAAATACCAAATTTTTCATTTTTCTGATTTTATTTACTATTTTTTGAGATTTTTAAAAATCATAGTTATTGAAGAGTCCAAAATTGTTTAGATTAAGAATTTTGTAAAATACCAAACAAATACTAAAAAATTTCAGTAAAATATAAATTTTTTTCTCCAACGAGATTTCAATATGGAGAACACATTGAACAGTTCAGTTCGACTGTTAGAATCTCGAAAATTGAAATTTGATCATAGCTGACGTTCTCAACCGTCAGTCACGACTGATTTTAGCCTATCTCTAGAATGAATCCAGAAAGGATCGAAATGCTCAAACGGTGCTTAGAGTTGCATTATTTGCACTTTATATGTTTAATTACCATGTATAATCCAACCTTCTTATATAAAAAACATATGAATCATATTCTAGGCAGTATAAGAGTTTATATGTATATTATTATGACCAAATAATTTATAATGAATACAAAAACGATTGAAATGCTCAAACGATGATTAGAATTTCATTATTTGCAATTTATATGCGTCTTTTATAATCCAATCTTTTTGAGTAAATAACATGTGAATTATATTAAGGACAGAATAAAGAGTTTTAATGTAGATTATTATGATCAAATGACTTAGAATGGATACTGAAATGATTGTCAAACGATGTTCAGAATATATTTATTTGCACTTGATATGCGTAGTTACCATGTATAATCCAATATTTTTTAATAGATATCATATGAATCATATTCTAGACAGTATAAAGAGTTTTGATGTAGATTATTGTGACGAAATAAATTATAATGAATCCAGAAACGATTGAAATGCTCAAATGGTGCTCAGAATTGCATTATTTGAAATTTATATGCGTAATTACCATATATAATCCAATCAATTTGAATAGATAACATATGAATCATATTCTAGACATTATAATGAGTTGAAAAGTAGATTATTGCAATCAAATGACTTAGAATGAATGCAGAAATGAATGAAATGCGCAAACGGTGCTCAGAATTGCATTATTTGCACTTTATATGCATAATTACCATGTATAATCCAATCTTTTGTATAAAAAAATATAAAAATCATATTCTAGACAGTATATAGAGTTTAAATGTAGATTATTGTGATCAAATGACTTAGAATTAATCCAGAATTGATTGAAATGGTCAAACATTGCTCAGAATTGAATTTTATATGCGTAATTACCATGTATAATGCAATATTTTTTAATAAAAAACATATGATTCATATTCTAGACAGTATAAAGAGTTGAAATGTAGTTTATTATGATCAAATGACTTAGAATGAATACTGAAACTATTAAAATGCTCAAACAATGGTCAGAATTGCATTGTTTGTATTTCATATGCGTATTTACCATTTACAATCCATTCTTTTTAAATAAATAACTTATGAATCATATACTAGACATTATAAAAAGTTCAACCGTGGATTATTGTGATCAAATGACTTAGAATCAATCCAGAAAATGATTGAAATACTAAAACGATGCTCATAATTTCATTATTTGTAATATATATGCGTAATTACCATGTACAAACCAATCTTTTTGAAAAAATAGCATATGAGTCATATTCTACGCAGTATAAAGAGTTTAAATGTATATTATTGTTGTCAAATAATTTTCAATGAATACTGAAACCTTTGAAATGCTCAAACGATACTCAGAATTGCATTATTTTCACTTTTTAAGCGTATTTACTATTTACAATCCAATCTTAGAGTAAATAACAATAAACCATATTCTAGACAGTATAAAGAATTTAAGTGTAGATTATTGTGATCAAATGACTTAGATGAATCCTGAAACGATTGAAATACTCAAACGATGCTCTGAATTTCATTATTTGCAATTTACATGAGTAATTACTCTGTATAATCTAATATTTTCGAACAAATAACATATGAATCATATTTTAGACACTATAAAAGAGTTTAAATGAAGATTATTGTGAAGAAATGACTTAGAATGAATTCAGAAATGATTGAATTGTCAAACAATGCTCAGAATTGTATTATTTGCACTTTATATGCGTAATTACCATGTGTAATCCAATCTATTTGAATAAATAGCATATGAATCAGATTCTAGACAGTATAAAGAGTTTAAATATATATTATTTTGACCAAATGATCTAGAATGAATTCATAAACTATTAAAATTCTCAAACGATGCTAAATTATTGTATTTTTTGCACTTTATGTGCGTAATTACCATGTACAATCCAATATTTTTGAATAAATAACATATGAATAATTTTCTAGACTGTATAAAGAGTTTAAATGTAGATTATTGTGACAAAATGACTTAGAATGACTACATAAACAATTGAAATGCTCATACAGTGCTCAGAATTGCATTATTTGAACTTTATATGCTTAATTACCATATATAATCATATCAATTTGAATAAATAACATATGAATCATATTCTAGACATTATAATGAGTTCAAATATAGATTATTGTGATCAAATGACTTAGAATGTATCCAGAAATGATTGAAATGCTCAAACGGTGGTCAGATTGCATTATTTGCACTTTATATGCGTAATTACCATGTATAATTCAATATTTTTTTTAATAAATAACATATGAATCAAATTAGAAACAGTATAAAGAGTATAAATGTAGATTATTGTGATCAAATGACTTAGAATGAATTCAGAAATGATTGAATATGTCGGGTAGGGAATTGCATTATTTGCAAACGATGCTCAGAATTGCATTATTTGCAATTTATATGCGTAATTGCAATTTATTATCCATTCTTTTTGAATAAATAACATATGAATAATGTTATAGACAGTATAAAGACTTTAAATGCAGATTATTGTGATCAAATGACTTAGAATGAATCCAGATATAATTGAAATTCTACAACGATGCACAATTATTGCAT
The DNA here is from genome assembly GCA_028095005.1 of Rhynchospora pubera. Classification (NCBI taxonomy): domain Eukaryota; kingdom Viridiplantae; phylum Streptophyta; class Magnoliopsida; order Poales; family Cyperaceae; genus Rhynchospora; species Rhynchospora pubera. The sequence goes on from JAMFTS010003630.1 coordinate 15,302, forward strand.
TATCTTCAATTTATATGCGTAATTACCATGTATAATCCAATGTTTTTTTAAAAAATAACATATGAATTATTTTATGGACAGTATAAAGAGTTTAAATGTAGATTATTGTGATAAAATGACTTAGAATGACTTCAGAAACGATTGAAATGTTGAAACGATGCTCAGAATTACATTATTTGCAATTTATATGCGTAATTACCAAGTGTAATCCAATCTTTTTGAATAAATAACATATGAATCATATTGTAGCTACTATAAAGAGTTTAAATGTAGATTATTGTGATTGAATGACTTCGAATGAATCCTGGGACGATTGAAATCCTCAAATGATGTTCAGAATTGCATTTTTTGCACTTTATATGCATAATTACCATGTATAATCCAATCTTTTTGAATAAATAACATATGAATTATTTTATAGACGGTCTAAAGGCATTAAATGTAGATTATTGTTATAAAATGACTTAGAATGAATCCAGAAATGATTGAAATGCTTAAACGGTGCTCAAAATTTCATTATTTATACTTTATATGCGTAGTTACCATGTATAATCCAATGTTTTTGAATAAATTACATATGAATCATTTTATAGACATTATAAAGACTTTAAATGTAGATTATTTTGATCAAATGACATAGAATGAATGTGTAATTTATATGCATTTTATATGTGTAATTACCACGTATAATACATTCTTTTTGAATAAATAACATACAAATCATATTCTAGACAGTATAAAGAGTTTAAATGTAGATTAATGTAATCATTTGACTTAGAATGAATCCAAAAACGATTGAAATGCTCAAACGTTGCTAAGAATTGCAGTATTGGCAATTTATATGCATAATTTCCATGTACAATCCAATCTTTTTTTAATAAAATACATATGAATCATATTCTAGACAGTATAAAGAGTTTAAATGAATAGTATTGTGAGGAAATGACTTAGAATTACTCCAGAAATGATTGAAATGCTCAAACGGCGCTCATAATTGCATTATTTGCGCTTTATATGAGTAATTATTATTTATAATCCAATCTTTCTGAATAAATAACATATGATTCATATTCTAGACAGTATATAAAGTTTAAATGCAGATTATTGTGATCAAATGACATAGACCGAATCCAGAAACGATTCAAATGCTCAAACGATTCACAGAATTGCATTATCTGCAATTGATATGCGTAATAACCATGTATAATTTAATATTTTTGAATAAATAACATATGAATCATTTTATCGACAGTATAAAGACTTTAAATGTGGATTACTGTGATCAAATTACATAGAATGAATCCAGAAACAAATTGAAATGCTCAAACGTTGATAAGAATTGCATTATTTGCACTTTATATGCGCAATTACCATGTATTATCCAATCTTTTAAAAAAATATATATAAATCACATTCTAGACAGTCTAATGAGCTTAAATATAGATTATTATGATCAAATGACATAGAATGAATTCTGAAATCGAAATGATCAAACGAAGTGTAATTATTGCAATATTTGCACTTTATATGCGTAATTTGCATGTATAATCCAATATTTTTAAATAAATATCATATGAATCAAATTTTAGACGTTATAATGAGTTCAAATATTGATTATTGTGATGAAATGAGTTAGAATGAATCCAGAAAATATTGAAATGCTCAAACAATGCTCAGAATTTCATTATTTGCAATTTATATGTGAAATAACCATGTATAATCCAATCTTTTTGAATAAATAACAAATGTATCAAATTCTGAACAGTATAAAGAGCATAAATGTAGATTATTGTGATTAAATGACTCAGAAACGATTGAAAGTTTCAAACGATGCTCAGAATTGCATTATTTGCACTTTATATGTGTACTTGACACGTATAATACATTCTTTTTGAATAAATAACATGCAAATCTTATTCTATACAGTATAAAGAGTTTAAATTTAGATTATTGTGATCATTTGACTAAGAATGAATCCAGAAACGATTAAAATGCTCAAAGGTTGCTATGAATTGCATTATTGGCACTTTATAACGAGATTAAATATAGATTATTATGGTAAAATGACATAGAATGAATTCAGAAACGGTCGAAATGATCAAACGATGCTTTAATTATTGCTATATTTGCAATTTATATGCATAATTACCATGTATAATCCAATATTTTTGAATAAATATAATGTGAATCATAATCTAGACATTATAATGAGTTCAAATATTGATTATTGTGGTGAAATGACTTGAATGAATCCAGAAAATATTGAAATGCTCAAAGAATGCTCAGAATTTCATTATTTGCAATTTATATGTGAAATTACCATGTATAATCCAATCTTTTTGAATAAATAACATATGTATCAAATTCTAAACAGTATAAAGAATATAAATGTAGATTATTATGATGAAATGACGCCGAATAAATTCAGAAACAATTGAAATTTTCAAAGAATGCTCAGAATTGCATTATTTGCACTTTATATGCATAATTACCACATATAATACATTCTTTTTCAATAAATAACATACAAATCATATTCTAGACAGTATAAAGAGTTTAAATGTGGATTATTTTGATCAATTGACTCTAAATGAATCCAGAAACGATTGAAATACTCAAATGTCGCTAATAATTGCACTATTGGCAATATGGGTAACTTCCTTATATATTCCAATCTTTTTTGAATAAAAAACAAATGAATCATATTATAGACATTATAAAGAGATTCAATGAAGATTATTGCAAAGAAATGACTTAGAATGACTCTAGAAACGATTGAAATACTCAAACGGTGCTCATAATTGCATTATCTGTGCTTTATATGAGTAATTATCAAATAATCCAACCTTGATGAATAAATAAAATATGATTCATATTTTGAGAGTATAAAAAGTTTAAATGTAGAATATTGTGATCAAATGACTTAGAATGAATCCCGAAAAAATTCAAATGCTCAAACGATTCACAGAATTGCATTATTTTTAATTGATATGCGTAATTACCATGTATAATCCAATGTTTTTGAATAAATAACATATGAATCATTTTATCGACAGTATAAAGACTTTAAATGTGGATTATTGTGATCAAATGACAAACAATGAATCCTGAAACAAATTGAAATGCTGAAACGTAGCTCAGAATTTCATTATTTGCACTTTATATGCGTAATTACCATGTATAATCCAATCTTCTTGTATAAAAAACATATGAATCATATTCTAGACAGTATAAGAGTTTAAATGTATATTATTATGATGGAATGATTTATATTGAGTACAAAAACGATTGAAATGCTCAAACGATGATCAGAATTTCATTATTTGCAATTTATATGTGTAATTATCTTGTATAATCCAATATTTTTTTTAATAAATAACATATGAATCATATTCATTACAGTATAAAGAGTTCAAATGTAGATTATTGTGTTCAAGTGACTTATAATGTATCCTGAAATGATTGAAATGCTCAAACGATGCTTAGAATATATTTATTCGCACTTTATATGCGTAATTACCATGTATAATCCAATCTTTCTGAATAAATAACATATTAATCATTTTCTAGACTGCATAAAAAGTTTAAATATAGATTATTGTGACAAAATGACTTAGAATGACTCCAGAAATGATTGAAATGCTGAAACGGTTCTGAAAATTGCATTATTTGGACTTTATATGCTCAATTACCACGTATAATCCAATCTTTTTGAATAAATAACATATGAATATTCTATACAGTTTAAAGAGTTTAAATGTAGATTATTGTGATCAAATGACTTAGAATGGATCCTGAAACGATTGAATGCTCAAACGATGCTGAGAATTGCACTATTTGGAATTTATATGCCTAATTACCATTTATAATCCAGTCAATTTGAATAAATAACATATGAATCATATTATAGACATTATATTGAGTTCAAATGAAGATTATTGTGATCAAATGGCTTAGAATGAATCCAGAAATTATTGAAAAGCTCAAACGGTGCTTAGAGTTGCATTATTTGCACTTTATATGCATAATTACCGCGTATAATCCAATCTTCTTGGATAAAAAACATATGAATCATATTCTAGACAGTATAATAGTTTACATGTATATTATTATGATCAAATGATTTATATTGAGTACAAAAACGATTGAAATGCTAAAACGATGACCAGAATTTCATTATTTGAAATTTATATGCGTAATTATCTTGTACAATCCAATATTTTGAATAAATAACATACGAATCATATTCTAGACAGTATAAAGAATTTAAATATAGATTTGTGATCAAATGACTCAGAATGGATCCTTAAATTATTGAAATGCTCATAGAATGCTCAGAATATATTTTTTTTGCACTTTATATGCGTATTTACCCTTTTATAATCCAATCTTTTTTGATAAATAACATTTGAATCATATTCTAGACAGTATAATAAAGAGTTTAAATGTAGATTATTATGATCAAATGACTTATAATGAATACAAAAACGATTGAAATGCTCAAACGATGATCAGAATTTCATTATTTGCAATTAATATGCGTAATTGTATTGCATAATCCAATCTTTTTGAATAAATAACATATGAATCATATTCTATACAATATAAACATTTTAAATGTAGATTATTGTGATCAAATTACTTAGGATGGATTCTGAAACAATTTAAATGCTCAAACGATTCTCAGAATTGCATTATTTGGAATTTGTATGTGTACTTACCATGTATAATCCAATCAATTTGAGTAAATAACATATGAATCATATCCTAGACATTATATTGAGTTTAAAAGTAGATTATTGTGATCAAATGACTTAGAATGAATCCAGAAATGATTGAAATGCTCAAACAATGCTCAAAATATATTCGAGACAGTATAATGCAATCTTCTTGTATAAAAAACATATGAATCATATTCGAGACAGTATAAGAGCTTAAATGTGTATTATTATGATCAAATGATTTATATATAATACAAAAATGATTGAAATGCTCAAACGATGATCAAAATTTCATTATTTCAAATTTATATGCGTAATTATCTTGTATAATCCAATCTTTTGAATAAATAACGTATGAATCATATTCTAGACAGTATAAAGAATTTAAATGTAGATTATTGTGATCAAATGACTCCGAATGGATCCTGAAATGATTGAAATGCTCAAACAATGCTCAGAATATATTTATTTGCACTTTATATGCGTATTTACCATGTATAATCCAATCTTTATGAGTAAATAGCATATGAATCATATTCTAGACAGTATAAAGAGTTTAAATGCAGATTATTATGATCAAATGACTTATAATGAATACAAAAACGATTGAAATTCTCAAACGATGATCAGAATTTCATTATTTGCAATTTATATGCGTAATTATCTTGCATAATCAAATCTTTTTATATAAATAACATATGAATCATATTCATTACAGTATAAAGATTTTAAATGTAGATTATTGTGATCAAGTGACTTAGAATGGATCTTGGAACGATTGAAATGCTCAAATGATGCTCAGAATATATATTTATTCGCACTTTATATGCATAATTACCATGTATAATCCAATCTTTTTGAATAAATAACATATGAATCATTTTCTAGACAGTATAAAGAGTTTAAATATAGATTATTGTGACAAAAATGACTTAGAATGACTACAGAAACGATTGAGATTCTCAAACGGTGCTCAAAATTATTGTGATCAGAATTTCATTATTTGGAATTTATATGGGTAATTATCTTGTATAATCCAATCTTTTTGAATAAATAACATATGAATCATATTCTAGAAAGTATAGAGAATTTAAAAGTAGATTATTGTGATCAAATGACTTAGAATGGATTCTGAAATGATTGAGATGCTCAAATGGTGCTCAAAATTATTGTGATCAGAATTTCATTATTTGAAATTTATATGGGTAATTATCTTGTATAATCCAATCTTTTTGAATAAATAACATATGAATCATATTCTAGAAAGTATAGAGAATTTAAAAGTAGATTATTGTGATCAAATGACTTAGAATGGATTCTGAAATGATTGAAATGCTCAAACGATGCTCAGAATATATTTATTTGCACCTTATATGCGTAATTACCATG
>JAMFTS010006978.1:0-20000 GCA_028095005.1 Rhynchospora pubera
CTAAACGATTCGCATTGCCTCACGCTAGGGATTATGATTCACCAACCTCGACTGCCCCTTTTATAGGCACTCCACGTGAAATAGAATTGGAAGCAGAAGAACTGTTTAGACTTCGTGAGGTTATTGCGGATATGTATTCACAAAATACAGGCAGACCCATAAATGAGATCCAGAATGATATGGAAAGAGATACTTATATGTCCGCAACAGAAGCCCAAGCTTATGGTATTGTCGATCGCATAATACGCAAGAAACAAAAAGAAGAAAATAAGAGAAGATCCTGAATGATCTGAATGATTTTGTGTCCATCTATTTCAAAGTCGAATTCTATTGAATATTCATGTTAATAGAAATTAACATCTGGTTAAGATCGATCTAAACCAAACAATTATATTCTGTATAAATATACATACAATATGCCAACTATTAAACAACTTCTTAAAACGTAAGAAAGCCAAAAAAAAATGTTAAGAAATCCCCCGCTCTTAAAGGATGTCCTCAGCGTCGAGGAGTATGTACTAGGGTGTATGTGTGACTCGTTCAGATCATGACTTTGAACAGATGAGAGAATTTTTCCAGTATCAACGACCTATACTGATCAATAGGATATTTTCAAAAAGTATATGATATCATCCACCATTTATATTCTATAAAATTTATGGTTTTCATTGGTGAAAATCCAATCATTTTCAATTTGAAAGAAGAAGCAATTCTCCATTGGTAGCAAAAGGTTATCCATTAAGCGGAGGAGATAGCATTATGAAGAAGCAAAAAGGTTATGCTCCCTTTTGAAAGAACGGACTCATAGGGTTAGCTACCTAGCCAACTTTTCTAATTAAATGCCGTCACTGTATGGATAACTCTTAGTGTCAAAAGGGCTATTACTTTCTAATGAATAGGTAGAGCCAAAGAATATGAACTATACAAGTTCACAAAATCTTTTGATGATGATTATCAATGGAAAAAAAGCTCCGGCGTATAGAGAGAACCTCACCGTTCGAGGCGTAACCATAGAAACGATGGAACCCACTATTTTGTTGTTTAATATAGAATTCTTTATCTTTATGGAAAGGTCAAATAAGAGAAAAGCAAGAATCGTGGTTGGGAAGGTTATAGTAGCAAAAGCCATTGGAATCGATATCTGATATATTGGAGTAATCCGTTTTGTTATTGATTGACCCTAGGCGGAAAAAAGAATAACTGAAAGAAAAGAAATCGAATTCATTAGTTATTCATTCAAATTGAATGGAATTCAATGACCAGAGTAAGGCGAGGATAAATAGCTCGAAGACGTCGAAAAAAAAATCGTTCCCTTGTATCAGGTTTTAAAGGAGCTCATTCAAGACACACTCGAACGATTAACCAACAGACAATAAGAGCTTTGTTTTACTCTTATCGAGATAGAGGAAGGAAAAAGAGATATTTTCGCCGTTTGTGGATCACTCGAATAAATGCAGTAACTCGTGAAAACCAAATATTTGATAGTTATTCTCAATTTATCCACAATCTGTACAAGAAGCAATCGATTCTTAATCGTAAAATACTTTCACAAATAGCAATATCAAATAAGATTGGTCTTTCCAAGATTTCTTATAAAATTATTAAACCTAATAAGGTAAATGAGGAGATACTAAAATAATCTATTAGTAATGATGAAAAAAGGATTCCCCGGAGAATGAACTCCGGAAGATATAAAAGGAAAATCGATTGAGATAAAGAAAAATAGTAGCAATTAAGAGCATCTCTCAATAAAAAGATTGTTTTTCCTTTTTTTAAAATACAAGAATCCAACCAGCTTTCTAAACTTTTTCAAAAAAAATCTACATTTTAGCTTGAATTCCAATTTGGGATTTTAAGTCAATTGGGAAGTATGCTTATGGATTTCTGGTTTTAGGAGAAGGAGTTCCCGGTTCCGTTTTCGGACGAGTAGTTCTTGGTTCCGTTTTCGGACGAGTAGTTCCCGTTTTATTTTTAGGACGAGGAGTTCCCGGTTCAGTGTTAGGACGAGTAGTTCTTGGTCCAGTGTTAGGAGGAGGAGTTCCCGTTTCATTTTTCGGACGAGGAGTTCCCGTTTCATTTTTCGGACGAGTAGTTCTTGGTCCAGTGTTAGGAGGAGGAGTTCCCGTTTCATTTTTCGGACGAGGAGTTCCCGTTTCATTTTTCGGACGAGGAGTTCCCGTTTCATTTTTCGGACGAGGAGTTCCGTTTCATTTTTAGGACGAGTAGTTCCCGGTTCAGTGTTAGGACGAGTAGTTCTTGGTCCAGTGTTAGGAGGAGGAGTTCCCGGTTCAGTGTTAGGACGAGTAGTTCTTGGTCCAGTGTTAGGACGAGGAGTCCTTGGTTCATTTTTAGGAGGAGTAGTTCCCGTTTCATTTTTAGGACGAGGAGTTCTTGGTCCAGTGTTAGGAGGAGGAGTTCCCGTTTCATTTTTAGGACGAGGAGTTCTTGGTCCAGTGTTAGGACGAGGAGTTCTTGGTCCAGTTTTTAGCACGATTTTTTTTGTGATTTTTTTTTTTCTTCATTTTCAAGACGACGTTTTAAAATCTCTAGCCTGCGTTTCCTAGCATATATCTCATTTGCAACAAAAGGTAAGAAACCTAAAATACGAGCTTTTTTTATAGCATTAGTCATTAGTCGTTGTTGTCTTAAGGTTAATTTAGTAACTTCTTTAGGTATGATTTTTGCTTGCCAACCAATAAATCGACTAATTACACCTATATATTTATAATGGATTTGACTCCTTGATCTAATGAAGAAACGTTTACGAAAAAATTGCTTACGAATACGATTACGATATTTAGAATATCTAGGAGATTTATGCAAAATTCAAATTTACGACGAAGAATAAGGTATTGACGAAGAGGAATATCTTTACCAAATTTTCCTAAACGAGATTTAGGAAAAGGTTGTTTGGATTTACGAAAAAAGTTTTTGAATTTACCAAGAGGTTTCTTGGGTTTATGAATACGAATAGGTTGCTGGAGTTTATCCATGGTTTATTCCTTATCTCGAAAATTCGATTTATTGATTCATTTAAGATCCAACCAAAATAGGTTTTGATTCATATATCATTTGATTATTTCATTCATCTATCAGATATCATTCAAAAATAATTTGATTATTTCATCCATCTATTATATATCTATACTCATGAGAGAATCTCCATACGAAAATGAGATTAAGTTTGATTCATAGATATTCTTTACTATTATCTAATATAGTAATATGGTGAAGTTCTTACTTCGTGTATTGCTTGCAAAGATCGAAGATATTATGTTAGTTTCCTTCGATCTATATCTTGATTTCCCTATGAGTTGTATGTTTGTTACAATAGCGACAGAATTTTCTCAGTTCCAATAAACTGGGTGTATTGGAACGATTTTTTTGGGTAATATATCTAGAAATACCCAGTGATTTTTTATTATCACTTCTTTGAACACAACTAGTACATTCCAAAAAAACTCTGACTCTTATATCTTTCCCTTTAGCCATGAATCTCCTTTATATATTTTGATTGGTTTTTTTTAACTCTCCTATTTCCGGTTTTTGAATCGAAAAAGAAGAATAAAATCAATAAGAATTCTTAATTAGTTATTCCATTTCGAATCGAAAGATCTTTTGGCAATTACCTAATCAATTCAATATGTATTATTCGAGTGTTAATAAAGTAATTTATTACTTGTATTAAATTAATACAATCTCTTTCTAAGTATCTCGTTTTATTCGAAACCCCCATAACTTTCTTATTTCAGTCTCTTCTTTTTATACTATGATTTCATGTAGCTTACACTAAACTAATTAATTCCATCTTTTTCCTAAATGTGATCTTGGGCGGACTTACTGGATTTTGATTCAGTACATTTTGAATGAGCTTTTTCTTTATATCCCCCTATCTATCTAAAGATTTGAAAAAAGAATCGTCAGAATTCTATTCTCCTTTATTTCTTCACATATTAATGATTTTTTAATTGAATATCAAAAAAAGGGGAATGACAAAGCATCTGGGAATAAACGATTAATTTCTATTAATAGACCTGCTAAAGAAGCAAACCATAGAGTACTTATTACAGGTGCCACAGAGAGATATGTTTTGATATCTTGCATTGCAAATTCTCTTTCTTTACTTGATTGGAATCCATATATGGTCAGATGCTGTAATTCTCTATTTTTTGTATTCATTTTTCTTTTTTTTTCCTACGCGGAATTCCTATCTAAAATTCTAAAATGATTATGGAAGATGAACCAATCAGAATTTTCTGCCCGGCCTAAAAACAAAAGAAAGAAGCCCCTTTTTATGAGTATACTGTTCAAATAGGAATTCTTTATCTAGAAGTTCGATTAGGTTTCAGATATTTTATTCTTTTATTATATGAAACCAGAAATAATAAATGACAACAAACTTTGATATAGTTTGATATAGATAATCAAAAAATGACTATATATATGGAAAAGAAGACAGACAATGATACTCTAGAACAAGTTCAAAAAGGGGTGTAGCGCAGCTTGGTAGCGCGTTTGTTTTGGGTACAAAATGTCACAGGTTCAAATCCTGTCATCCCTACCTATAACTTCTCCTGTAGGAAGTGAAGAGGGATTCGTTTATTTGCATATACTATATGTATAAGCAATGCGTTAGGATTTTCTATCCTAAAAGATTTTTTTGATTTGATTGAAACGCGCTCTTAGTTCAGTTCGGTAGAACGCGGGTCTCCAAAACCCGATGTCGTAGGTTCAAATCCTACAGAGCGTGATTTCGTCTATATAAAAACAAAGTGAAATTCAAACTGAAATTTGACCTACAGTAGGAAAGAGACTAATAAAAAAAAGAAAATTTGGAAAATCAAAGATCCAACTGATCACTACGTCTGTATTGTAAATATGCAGTCACAAATAATCCTGCCAAAGTGATAGGAATTAGACCTAAGACAATTCCAAATAGAAAAACTTCAATCATTTCGATTTGAGCAGATAAAAAAAAGAGGTTAAGATCTATCTTTAAATAATAATCTGAATTATCTATGAATCTTAATAACCAAGAAAAAAATTGGCAATGGTTGCGGAAATAACCATAGAATACACGAAATCCCCGAAAAAGATTTTTTCGGAATTTTGCATTCAATTTATTTTAAATAAGCCGTATCTTTCTTAAACCAATAAATAGAACTAAGGTTATCGTTAAAACAGCCATTAAAAAACAGAAATAACTAGTTATAGTAAGCATAAAAGGCCAAATTTTTTATGTTTTTTTACTCCATATACTGATAAAGTATTTACCTAAGTTCAAAATACGATGGTAGTTTTTATAATGGAATATTTCCAATTAAATGAGTCAAGAATTCATGAATTCTTGATCATTATCGATAATACTAATTAAAGGAATAGAGTACTTAATTATTCAAAAATGGATTCATTAGATATGATATCGATTCATTCTTTGATTCCGAGCCAACAAATCTTTCTTTAGAAAGAAGATCTTTTGTTTCATGATAGCCTGCTTCAGTCCCCTTACGAAATTTTCGTTATTGGGTTAGCCATAATACACTTCACATGTTTCTAGCGATTCACATGGCATCATGAATTTTTTGTTGACACGGACAAAAGAAGGGAAAATCCCTGAAATGATTTTCATATTGTAGCCTGGGCATATATATAGTTCTGAATCATTCATTTCTTTTCTTTTTTTCGTGTCAAGAAGTCGATTTGAAGATGAGTTATTTCTTTTATCCTTTTCGACTCATTCTATATTCTATCAATTCAGAGAATTCAGTTCCATTAAATACTTTGAGTTCGGTCAAGAAAGAATCTTTCTGTTCGACCTAATGCAACAATGATTCATCACAAATCGAAATTGTACTTTCTTTATCTCATTTAGTATTACGTTTTTGATTTATTAATTGTCTATTTATTCAATTATTGAATTCTACTTATTTAGTTATTTTTGATTCTTTTTGATTCTAACATACCAATGAATTCTTTGAAATGAAAGGATTCAAATAAGAGTTATAACCAAAAAAGAGAATTCACCTATACTTTTACGTATAAAATGGAATATAACAGAATAGATAGGTTTCCGTTAATGAAAATCCAATCATTTTCGATTTGAAAGAAGAAGCAATTCTCTTTTGGTAGCAAAAGACGTTGCTATCGATATTTGATATATTAGATTCATTTTTTTTGTTATTGATTAACTCTAGGCGAAGAAAATTCTATTAATAAATAATAGAATCTATTTATTCAAAAATATTGAAATGTTCTATTTTTTTTGAATCTTCTTCGTTTTCTCATCGTCAAATTGACAAAATGGTTCAATCAAATCAGATCTGCTTGTATCCTTATGTATTTTCGCCCTCTTTCTCTTATTCATTAAGACTGATCTTTTCGAATTTAATCAAATTGATTAATAGATAGAATTTGCTAAAATCACTTGAATTAGTTAAGCTAAGCTTGCAAATTGGATTTTTCGAAGATTCTTACTTACTTCCCATTTAGAAGCTAATAAAGGAAAGCAAATTAAGAATTTGCAGTATTCTCTATCGATCTATTGAATAACATCAAGTTATGGATAGATAAGGAAAAGAGGGATTATGTAGCATTTCGGTATCGGTCGAAACTGCGTTGCTATGCCATAGGAGAGATAGCTATACTGATTCGGTATACTCGAAATAAACTTTTGGTACAAAATGGACGATCTCACAAAGATAGAAAAAATAGCAGTATAATAGTTTTATCTATTTTTGATCCTATCTTTTACGGAATCAATTCCCTTTTTTGAATGTACAAAAATTTGTGGAGCTCAGCATGTCTGGAAGCACAGGAGAACGTTCTTTTGCTGATATTATTAGCAGTATTCGATACTGGGTTATTCATAGCATTACTATACCTTCCTTATTCATTGCGGGTTGGTTATTCGTCAGTACGGGTTTAGCTTACGATGTATTTGGGAGTCCTCGGCCAAACGAATATTTTACGGAAAGTCGACAAGGGATTCCATTGATCACCGGACGTTTTGATTCTTTAGAACAACTTGATGAATTTAGTAGATCCTTTTAGGAGGCCTTCAATGACTATAGATCGAACCTATCCAATTTTTACAGTACGATGGTTAGCTGTTCACGGATTAGCTGTACCTACCGTTTTTTTTTTAGGGTCAATATCAGCAATGCAGTTCATCCAACGATAAAATGAATTTCAATTAGAAAGCTATGACACAATCAAATCCGAATGAACAAAATGTGGAATTGAATCGTACCAGTCTATACTGGGGTTTATTACTCATTTTTGTACTTGCTGTTTTATTTTCGAATTATTTCTTTAATTGAAAGAGAATAATTCTCTTTATTTTATTGCATTCGTTCGGAAAGATACGACTGTCATTATTATCCATGACTGTTTTTGTCTCGAGCATGACTACATTAAATGTGGAGGAAAGTAGGAGAAATGGCCGATACTACTGGAAGGATTCCTCTTTGGCTAATAGGTACTTTAACAGGTATTCTTGTGATAGGTTTAATAGGTGTTTTCTTTTACGGTTCATATTCTGGACTGGGCTCATCACTCTAGTAATTTTTAATTACTAGGATGGACCGGATTTTTCACATTCAAAAGTAAGAACTTAGCGGGTCCTTACCCTCTTTTGTTTGATTAGAGCGGAAAGGACCCACTAAGTCCTTACTCTTATAAGGTAAGGAGACTTTGATTTATTGCATAAATCAAAACTGCAAGGATGTGTTGTTCTAATGGTTCAAACCTTTTGATTTTTTTGATTCTTAATCATGTTTGATCAACCTTAATTTATTAGTTGATTCATAATCTCTATTTTTCATCCCACAATATTCACTCGTATGAAAGAAACAAGAAATAAGAAATTATTTGGATTTTCTGAATATAGAAAAAATTCATTTCTTTCTATAGATGAGATACTCTTTCATTCATTTTTAGTAAACTACTAGAACCTGAATCTAAACTACTTTTTTGATCAAATTGTAGGATCAAAAAACTTTGATCTGATCCTAAATCAAATAAGGATTTTGATATTCGTCAAAATACAGTTCAACTTTGCGCTAAAACAGTCAAAATATTTTTTTTCTTCAAATTAAAAATGGAATTGTATTTAGGAAGTGAATAAATTCTATTTTGTCAATTAATTACTTCCCAACAGAAACCCTTTTTTCCTTTGTTCACTACTTTGTCTGAACCGAAACCAAAAAGTTTTAATAAACCGGTAAACAAAGAATTCTTATTTCAATACAAGACGACACAAGAAAAGAGTACAAAATCTTTTTTCTTGTGTCGATAAAATCGAAGATTAGAAAGACAAGTAATCCCCCCCAAAAAAAGTATTTGTTTCTTTCATTTTTCCCACCTTTACCACTTCTTTTGTATTTAGTAATATGTTTACTAAGGGATAAAAGAAAAGAGAGAGAAAGCAAAAGAATTTATAGGATTTTCGGATAATCCATAATTGTATCGATCGACAAGAAATCAACTAAATGGATTAACATCCATTTATGGATTTAAAAATTCATTTCATACAATTGAACTTTTTCAAACTGTTTCTTTTTCAGAACTAAAAATACTTGTGCAAAAATAACAGATGTGAAAAAGAACAAAAGGCCTTGGATGCGTAATGGATCTTGAAGAACTATTTCCGCATCTCCCTGACCAAAACCCCCTACATTAGGATTGCTTGTTAATGGTTGATCAAGCTTGATGGATTCACCCTCTGAAACAAGAAGTTCTGGCCCCGGAGGTATAATATCAACCGATTGACGTCCCTCTGACGCATCAACTGTGGTTATTTCATAACCACCCTTCTCTTTACGTACTATTTTGCTTACTATACCTGCTGATGTAGCATTATAGACTGTGTTGTTACTCTTGCTACCGTCAGGATAAATCTGACCCCTCCCTCTGTTCCCACCTACATATATGGGATATTTTAAGAAGTGAATGTCTTTCTTCGTAGAAGGGTCAGGGGAAAGAATGGGAAAGACAATTTCCCTATATTTCTGACCAGGAACAGGACCTATTACAATAATATTTTTCTTATTGGGATGATAACTCTGAAAAGACAAATTTCCTATCTTTTCTTTCAACTCAGGAGAAATACGATCAGTTGGAGCTAGCTCAAACCCCTCGGGTAAAATAAGAACAGCACCCACATTCAAACCCCCTTTTTTACCATTAGAAAGAACTTGTTTCAATTGCATATCATAAGGAATTCGAACAATGGCTTCAAATACAGTATCAGGAAGCACAGCTTGCGGAACTTCAATCTCCACGGGCTTATTAGCTAAGTGACAATTGGCACATACAATTCGTCCAGTTGTTTCTCGCGGATTTTCATAACCCTTTTGTGCAAAAATGGGATATGCATTTGAGATAGATACCTGGCTTAGTACATATATCATGATCGATACAGAAACATAAATGGATCGAGCCATTTGTTTTTTTACCCAACAAAAAGGATTTCTATTTTGCATGGCCAATTCTAAATCCTAGAATTTTTACAATAAATTAGATAGGGAACTAGTATAGTTCCCTATCAAAAATCTGTTGTCATTGTACTGGAATAGTCCTATTCCAATATAGGACTAATATCTTGAACAGGTAAAAATATCAAAAAGTCATTAAGATTGAAAATGATCCTTTTTATTTTAGAAAGCAAAAGGGTTCTTATGGAATTGATATAAGAAATCAAATAAGTTCTTCATTCATTCATTGAATGATAAATTACTACAAGCGAAGGAGATACACGATTTAAATAATGGAAGATCCAATATTTCACAATAGTATCTAAAATAACTGGAAAAGTAGAAACAAGACCAAATATAATCTGATCCTTATATGCCAACCCAAAATCGTTGTAGACCGAGCCAATTAGGAGTTCCCAACCGTGAGTTGAATGAAATCCAATTCCTAAATCAGTAACTAAAAGAATTGAGAAAGCTTTTATTGTGTCACTTAAGTTAGATAGGAATTCTTGACCCCATGAATTAAGAATGATAAGTTCCTCATTACCCAGAATAAAATAACCACTTAAAATACTGAAACAGATTATATTTGTTGAAAAATGCAAAAGGATATGCAGATTATATTCATTGCATGTTTTAACTAATTGGATCGTTTCCTTGTGGATTCCTATATGGAGTTTTTTTATATATGTTTCCAAGTCCATTTCTTCTAACAGAAAAAGGTCTTCGAATTCTATGAATCTTTCTAGAACATGTTTCTCTTGAATTCTATTCAAGAGAGTTTCGGATTGACTAGTATTCCACCAATTACTAATCAGAAGTTCCAAACATTTTTGAAATGCAAGAAAGACTGACCAGGGCAAAAATGCTATAGATGCAAAATATGGGAGAGAAGACAATGTTTTCTTTTTTTTCATTTTGGATTTGTAAATGAAATACTTAATCAACCTCCTTTATCCAATGACTCTAAAGGATATTGATTTCTTTGATTGAAGGAAACACGAGTTTTCTAACAAGCACGGTATAGAATCTAGGGATCTATTCTTATTTTCTTTCGATTCTAAATTAGTTTTTAGATTTTGAAGATCTAGAAAGAGTATAGAAATAGAATAAAGGTTCTTTTTTTTTTTTACTGTTTCGAAGTCTTTCACCATGCTGTATAGCCAAAACTAAGAAAACCAAGATATCAATTCAAAATCTTGTACCTCACAGGATTTCTCACGAAAATCCTGTTCTCTACTTCATCAATTTATTAGTTCTACTTTTTTTCTAGTAGCAATTTTCTAGTATACCAGGATGGGGTTGGAACCCACACCTACGTATACGAGCTATATCTGGATATATAAAAAATAGTATACCAAAAATTTCTTCTTTTCTGAATTGATTATTAAATTCGAATCTACTTATTCGAATTTCTTATAGTAATATTCATTGTAATTTCTATACGTATTTCTCTTTTTCTATGTTCTACTTTTTTTTATTTTATTCTATGTGTGTTTTATTCGGTGTGAATCGGGGAAACAAGGGAAACGAAAATCGAAGAATGGAATATGTTTTGTTCAAATGAACATTTAGAAAAGACTTCAATTGGATTCAAAATTGAATCCGTGAATTCCTTCTCTTCTGTCTGAGAAAACTTTGAATTTTGCAATTCATTTCAAAATACTTCAATAGGTACACACAAAAAATAGGCCAATTCGACAGCTTTTTGTTCAATCTCGCGCGGCGTCAAGAAATTCTCATCCGTACGAGTCAAGGGAATAGACCCTTGACCCCTGATTTCCATATAAAGTACACGACGCGAATAAAAGCCCTCTTTATCCTCAATTCTGATTGATTGAATATCTTTCATAAGGAAGCGAAGAAAGATGCGACGATTTAATCCAGGGAATCCCCAACGAAAAATACAAACTATTCCTTTTTTTCTATTAAATTGGTCATAACCATTACCTACATTCCAAAAAATTATGCACCACAAGTAAGAACTCATGAATAGACCTGCAATCCCGTAGAAAGACATTACGATTCCTTGGGGAAAAAAAAGGATTTCTTGAGATGGAAATACGGATATGAGATTTTTATCAAGATAACTGGAAGTTCCAACCACTAAGAATCCTAGTGAACCTAAAAAAAGGATAAAAGACCAAAAAAAATTACTTGTTTTTCGAGACCCCCTTAGAAATTCTATCCATATATCTTTTGATCGCCAATTCATATTCATACTATACTAGATCCAGTTGCATTCGATTGAAATTCAGATAATAACCCAAAATTGACTTTCTTTTTCTTGAGCCTCAAGAAACTTTTATCAACCAGCATTTCGAATTGATTAGATAGAATAGATATTAGCACTCTTTGAAAACTACCAATTACTCTAAATTATGTAGAGTAATTGGTAGTTTTCTTTCCTATTTATTCAAAATATTCGCTGATCCACCTTAAATTAACTATACTCGGTAGATCTAGGCTCTATACAATATTATTTTTTTGTACATAAAAAAAGAAAAAAATAATTGAAAATGCCGGAAAAACGAGGCCTATTAAAGGTACAAAAATAGAAGGTAAATTAAGATCTGTCATAGAAAGGATGTCTCGATTTGAATTTTATATTCGTATATATCTATATTTCAATTTCTTTGTTTTTTTTTTCTTTTGATCATATGTTCCTTATGATCCGCTTATTGAGGAAGATCATTGCTTTTTTGATTTCTAGTTTCCGTATCGAACAACAATTCAGAAGGATCGGAATCTTCCTCCACTTGAAAATCCTCTGTAGTTTTTTGATCCTACCTAGTCTTTGAATTTGAATCAGAATCACTGATTTCGATCAGTACTATATCCCCCACGTGTATACGATTATGACATATATTGCCCTAGAGATAACCCAGAACGATTTGACTATTATGATCCAAACGCATGTGGAATAGGATATCTTTGATCAGTTCCACAATGGTTCTTTTTTCCCTCTAAAAAGAAAAAAAAATAGGAATTCAGGATTTAATTCATTTCGTTTTAGTTCGGCGAAAAAGGAAAAATTTTATGAATTCTTATTTGCTTAGGTTCAAATCTGACGAGAATAGTATTCTACGACTAAAAACTCGTTTATTCGCAAACCGATTTCTTTCCTATCTATTATTTGATGTACTCGTCCTTCATTGTTTTTTGAAATAGTCAAATGTTTTGGTAATGTATTTTTTTTAGATGACTTAATAGATTTTTGAATCAGGTCAAAAGATGTTTCATTATCTTTTGTAGTAATAATATCTCTGGGTTTGCAACGATAACTTGGTATATCAACTATATGACCATTAACTAAAATGTGTCTATGGTTCACCAATTGCCTAGCTCCAGGAATAGTTGGAGCCATACCCAATCTAAAAAGGATATTATCCAAACGCATTTCAAGTAGTTGTAACAAAACTTGACCTGTGGATCCCTTGCTTTTTCCAGCGATATGCATATATCGAACTAATTGTCGTTCTGTCAAACCATAATGAAAACGTAATTTCTGTTTTTCTTCTAAGCGAGTACCATATTGTTTTTTTTTTTTACTAAAAGTAATTGATTCTTTTTTAGGATCAAATTGGAATTGATATTTTTTTTTTTGAATTAGTCCTGGTAAAGTTCGCAGACGACGTATTTTTTTGAAACGAGGTCCTCGATAACGAGACATAAAGATTCCTCCTTTTTTCTTTTATTTTTTATGAGAATTTCATTTTATACAATAAATCGAAATGAAAACTACACTAAAGGATAAACAAAACAAGATCAACTAAAGGAAAATACTCAAAAAAAGACGTTGTATCACCATAGGGATTTTTTGCATCTAGATTTTTTGGATTGAGAGTTGAGGCTCTCTCTTTTTTCTGTAGAGATTTTATTCCTATACTTTCAATTAATCTTTTTTTTATGAAATGAAAAATTTCATATAAGAAATCATAGATATAGATCAAAATTGTATTCACTTAACCTTAACTGAAAACTTTTTTTTCGTTCTTAAAAAGAAAATCACTGAGATAAAATAAAACAAAATATATCCTATATTTCTATAGGAACATATTTTTTTGATACATATCATCTTTCTTTTACTTCAAAAAAGATCAAGAATTTTTTGATCAATTCGAAAATGAGAATACGGCAGTAACATGCAAGTAGATCAATTATACAAATTTTTGCTCAACCTTTATCTTAAATTAACACCATGATATTAAATGGAAGTGAAACTTCATAATATTTGAAGTCGATAATATATAAGATCAAAAAAATAGACACCAAAGATTCCTATTTCTTTGGACTCTATTTTTTTTTTGTCGAATTCTAGTTAGAATTCAAAGTTTCCATACCGCTGACAAAATTCAAAACTCATTGCCTATTCTTTAGTCTACACATCAACTGTCTACTCATTTCTTTTTTTTTTGAATTACCCTTTTTTCTTTATTTATTTACTATATTATTGAAGAATAAAAATATATTCGTACTAATTCAGAATATAGTAATTAGGTTTTGAAACCTAGAATAAAAAGGCCTTTCTTTGAATCTAAGAGACTAATTCTCTTATTAAGTACAAACATATCCTGAATAATTTCGATAAATTCAACAGTTCTTTCTGGTTTGGCTGGTTTGGAAAAATGAATGTGGTATTTTACTAAGATTTTTCTTTTTATTTCATTGAAATAAATCAGTTCTTAGAATGCACTTCATTTCAGAATTGAACTTTCGCTTTAACAAATTCTTCTTCATATAATATGAAGAAAATGTAATCCGGTTTTTCACTTCATAAAAGAAAAATACGTGGGACGGAAGGATTCGAACCTTCACAATAACGGGACCAAAACCCGTTGCCTTACCGCATTGGCGACGTCCCCTTCCCATTTTGATTCAAACCTAGTAGAGATTATTAATTTTTTTTTTATAGAGTAAGACAGAATGAATGCTGTAACCAAGGGATTGGTTATTAGAATGATCAACTATTATTCTAATGCTTCAAGATCAGATTATGACGTGTACCAAGGGCTATAACTTTGGTACGATTCTCGAAATTCGTACGGTTCTCAAAAAAATCAATCAAAAATTAAGGATACTCCCTCCCTTTACTACTTCCTATCGAAATAGTCGTCCGTTACATTAGCTTATTATATGTACCTTTTCTATCAGTGTCAAATTACCCGAAAATTCTAGATGTCGACTCAAAATTATGGAGTCTTCTAAATATAGAATGATAAAATAATCATTCAATCCAAAAAATAGCATTGTGAATATTCAAAAATATTCTATTTCAAGATGTCAATATGACCATATCACATATATTGATATGGTCATATTGACCAATGTTTAGTAAAACAATTTTGAGTAACATTGAGTAAAAAAATTGTCTTTTAGTGAGAATTTCGATTCTCAAAATTATGAATCAATCCATAAAAATAGCATTTTGAATCAAAAAAAAAACATTGTTAATATTAGCCCACTTAGCTCAGTGGTTAGAGCATCGCATTTGTAATACGATAGTCATCGGTTCAATTCCGATAGCGGGCTTTTTTTTCTTTTTTTACAGGATTTAGGATAAAAAAAGATGTCATATGACAATATAAATATATTGATATATGACATCTTTTTTGTCAAGTAGTTTTGTAAAACTATGTTTACTAAACAAATTTTTTAGTAAGTCGTAGTAAATCAATTTCTTTTTCATTTAGAAACAAAATGGGCTTTTAGTGAGAATTTCGATTCTCAAAATTATGAATCAATCCATAAAAATAGCATTTTGAATCAAAAATTAAGGATACCCCCTCCCTTTACTATTTCCTATCGAAATAGTCGTCGGTTACATTAAGTTATTCTAATGATGTTTTCTATCATTGTCAAGTGATCCGACAAATTCTATCAAAATTATGGAGTCTTCTAAATATAGAATGATAAAATAATCCTTCAATCCAAAATGAATATTAAAAAATATTCTATTGTCAAGATGTCAATATGACAATATCACATATATTGATATTGTCATATTGACCAATGTTTAGTACTTTTTCATTTAGAAACAAAATGGGCTTTTAGTGAGAATTTCGATTCTCAAAATTATGAATCAATCCAAAAAATAGCATTTTGAAACATTGTTATTATTAGCCCACTTAGCTCAGTGGTTAGAGCATCGCATTTGTAATACGATAGTTATCGGTTCAATTCCTATAGCGGGCTTTTTTTCTATCAATTTTTACCATGGAAAAGGGAATATCCTACTGCTAAATTCTGCTTAGTTTCTTTTCCTTTAGGTAAAAAAAGGAGATGTTTTGAATCCTTGAATCATAGTCAACTCCCAATTCAAGATCAGATTATGACGTGTACCAAGGGCTATAACTTTGGTACGATTCTCGAAATTCGTACGGTTCTCGAAAAAATCAATCAAAAATTAAGGATACTCCCTCCCTTTACTACTTCCTATCGAAATAGTCGTCGGTTACATTAAGTTATTCTAATGATGTTTTCTATCAGTGTCAAGTGATCCGACAAATTCTATCAAAATTATGGAGTCTTCTAAATATAGAATGATAAAATAATCCTTCAATCCAAAAAATAGCATTGTGAATATTCAAAAATATTCTATTTCAAGATGTCAATATGACAATATCACATATATTGATATGGTCATATTTACAATGTTTAGTAAAACAATTTTGAGTCAAATGAAGTAGAGTAGATAATTAGCTTATTATATTTTTTAGATTATTAATTATCTTGATAATTCATATAATATGAAGAAAATGTAATCCGGTTTTTCACTTCATAAAAGAAAAAAACTTGGGACGGAAGGATTCGAACCTTCGCAATAACGGGACCAAAACCCGTTGCCTTACCGCTTGGCGACGCCCCATTCCCATTTTGATTCAAACCTAGTAGAGATTATTAATTATCTTGATAATAATTATTGTTGTCAAGTAAAAATATATCAAGAGTTTGATTGAATATCTTCACTTCCATACATCAAAACGAAAGTGCTCAATATATCAAAGAGGCTTTGAAATCACTTGTATAATATACCTATAGAACTATATAGGATAGTTGTGTATAAAGATAAAAAAGGGACAAAAAAGAAATCGAACATTTTCTTTTCCTTTTTTTGTTTTTGGAGAAAGCGAGAAATTCTCAATTCTAGAGAATCTATAGAGAAAAAAGCCCGTTCTCGGTGTCGAACCGATGACCATCGCATTTGTAATGCGATGCTCTAACGCATGAACCAAACGGGCTCACATAAGAAAATGACTATCGATAGAAATTCCCATGAAAAATATTTCACTTTTTTCCTTCGAAACGTTGATATGGAACATCTAAAATTTTATTTAGGCGAGAATCTCTCACATAGATGACTGTCCCTTAAAAAGGTCTCTTAAAATCAGAGATTTAGATAGACCTCTCTAACTCGATTTTTCATCAACTTAAGACGACTGACTTCCTAAAAAAAACTTTTCCACTTCTATCCCGAGGTCCTTAATACTCCTTTTTGAACATGAAATTCAAAGGATGATAAAAAAAACAAAGAAAAACGAAAAAACTGTGATACAAGCTTTTAGTATTCCAAATCTGTTTTACGATTTATTTTATCTTAAGAATTTGATCTACCTTTTTTGAAAAAAGGTGGATCAAATCTACTAGTTACAGAAGATTTGGGAATGAGTTGGATATCTTAAGTATTGGAATCCCTTTATTTTGAGTTTGTCTAAAGATCTAGATCTAAGAAAAAGAACTATCCTACTCCTACCTAATAAGTCCTATCTACCATCATAGCAAATGATGTAGTACAGAGAATACTTCTTCTCGGAGGTATTCGATCAGTTTATGTAGTCAAAATCCATCTGATGATGCAAATTCAAAAAATAATTGACGGATAAAGTGATATTCGTTGCAAGGTAAACCATCGTCTCTTAGATTTATTCAGCCGATTCTATTCTAGAGAAAGGTCAACGATAGATAGACTTAGACAATAACCTTAGCTCTCATTCTTGGAAATCATACTAGCCCTTTCCCTATATTGTATTTTCAAATTATAGAAAAAGATTTGCGAAACCAAAAGTTATCGGTTCAAATCCAAGGAAGGCCCTTTTCTCCTAAACTCAAATCTTATGCTTTGTTTTTCAAAACAACAGCTAGTCAGAATATGCAAATACATATTATTTTAACACATGTAGATAATAATAGAGAGAATATAGGATAGAATAGGATAGAATCCCAAATTTGATTGATCATTCTATAGAATAGAATTAAGATATTGTATGAAAGGAGAAATCCTTGTATTCTTATTCTCAAATGAGAATGGAGAGAAGGATTTTTGATTTTGGAAAAACATGAAGAAAAAGAAGGATTTTGAAACCTGTTTTTCTCATTTTTCCCTTATCTTAAAAAAATAATTCACAAAATTATCTAATCTACAAAAACGAAATCTTTTTATGCTTCATTTCTTTAGTTTAATCTGTATCTGTCTTAATTCTGTCCTTTATCCGAGTAGTTCTTTCTTCGCCAAATTGCCTGAAGCTTATGCGATTTTCAATCCAATTGTAGATATTATGCCTGTTATACCTCTACTCTTTTTTCTCTTAGCTTTTGTTTGGCAAGCTGCTGTAAGTTTTCGATGATTTAGTCAATATTTTACTAAATCAATTCGAAAAATGGATAATAAAAGCTGCCTTATATTTTTTATGAAGGTTACTTCCAAAGAGTTCTTTCCAAAATCGAAATGAATATGCAATTCATCATTGCAGCAAAAAAATGGAATCAGCTTTTTGATTTTGATCTGTCTGTTCTGATCTTCCAATGAGTATAAATCTTTCGGTTTCGAAAATAGCGAATTCTTAATAAATACGAGAAAAAATTCTTAAAAAAGAAAAAATCTTTCTTTTTTGAACATAAGAAAACAAGGGTTTGTATATCGTAAGGAAAGGTAACTTATTCCCTAAAAAACAAAAAAAAATCTTGAAGATTTTAGAATGCTTACTCTCAAACTTTTTGTTTACACAGTAGTTATATTCTTTGTTTCCCTTTTTATCTTCGGATTTTTATCTAATGATCCAGGGCGTAATCCTGGGCGTGAGGAATAAAACCAAAAGATTCTTAGTTTTTCTTCACTTTTTTTGAATTAATATTTCAAAAAATTTCTTATGATACAATCAGAGGGATTTTGATTCCTCTGAATTCAAAAATATTAAATCATAAGAGAGAGCGGAAAGAGAGGGATTCGAACCCTCGGTACAAATAACTTGTACAACGGATTAGCAATCCGCCGCTTTAGTCCACTCAGCCATCTCCCCAAATTCATGAAAAATCAATGATTTTATCTGTGTTGGGATATGATATATGAAATAAAGATTGAGAAAAATTCTTGTTTTTCTATTGTATTTGATTAGAAAGAAAAAGTACAACTGTAGTAGATTAGGAAATCTACTTTAATTAGGATTAGGAAATCTACTTTCCTGTATTATATTCTTGAATATATAATATTCAAATTCATATCTACTAATCAAAAAAGGATTTTGAATTACTTTCTTTGTTTTACTTCATTTTCTTTTTTACGGAACCCCAGCCTGGTCTGGTTAAATACTGACCAGGCCTTTTTTTTCTCTATCCCTAGTTGAAGGAATCCCTGATGGGTCATCAGGACCAAACTCTTTTTGGATATCAAAAAGAAATCAAATATATTTTTTTTTTTTCAAAAAAAATGTTTCTTGTTGAAACAGCAACAACAATAGAAATTCTCATTTTCATATTTCTGTGCCATCCTTCATACCTAGAAGGATGATTATTACTAAATTACTAAATAGAATTCATTTTTGCATTCTATATCCCATTCCTTTTTTTCTTTTTTCAATTCAAAGATAACTCTTTATTTAGTTAGTCAGGAATCAAAACATATGAAAACGTTTCATATATGAAACGCGGTTTCTTTGTTATATGAGATATAGTGAGTTCGAAATAGAAGAACATTTTTCGATCAAATTGATATAAAACTTTAATAGAATTCCTTATTATAAGATCAGATCTATCTGATCAAATATGTGGGATTCGTAGTGAAGTTGAAAAAACGTGAAAAAAATCATAAACATAGAAAAAATCTATCATTTTGATAGTCGACCTTTCATAAAGGATTCATACATATGGAATCAAAACCTTTGTTTATTGAGTAATGACTTATTAACAAATAAGTCATGTAACTAGCATATAATATAATTCGATATTTTTATGTTATATTCAACATATATATTGAATTTTTTTTTTTCAAAAAAGTGCAACTCGATTTATTTGATTGATTTTCTACGTGCAAACGAAATACATAGCAAAGTCGTAAATCTTACGATTTGAATGCTATCTTTATCCTATTTCATTTTTTTATTCGACAAATAGTGTATATATGCTATATAATGAACATATAGCGGGTATAGTTTAGTGGTAAAAGTGTGATTCGTTCTATTGAAAACCTTAAAAGTTAAGGGATCAAAAAAGTTTATTTCTATTTATAAAATAAGGTTTTGTCCTTTTCCTCTC
>JAMFTS010006976.1:0-15000 GCA_028095005.1 Rhynchospora pubera
ATATTTTGATTCCGTGAATCAATAGGTATTTCGCGGGCGAATATTTACTCTTTTCTCTTTCATTTTTTTCTTTCATTCGTAAGTTTCATTCATGACTTTCAGAAAAATTGAAATTTTTTTTGGTTTGTTCCGCCATCCTACCTAATGAATTCTTAGAATTTGTTTTAAATAGAATTCTATAAAATCACAGGTTCTGTCGTTCCCCTAGCTTCTCTATTCATGATTAGGCCCAAACTCTACAATGGAGCTTTCAACAAAATTTGTTTTCAAGTTAATTTCCTTAGTTTTATTAACTCCAGACTCTTTATTCTTTGTTATTTTATTCATATTTCTCTTTTTTCTTTATTTTTGAATTGGATATTTGATTAAGAATAAAATGAAAAAATTTGATGCTTTGTGACACTGCTTTTTCTTTTAGTAATTTATAGACCATACATAATGGGATTATATAACATGGATATTTTGTTCTTTCTTTCTATCAGCCTTCCTTTTATCCACACCCCCTTTAGTTTGACTTAGCAAAATCGGATTTTTTTCTCTATGAATTAGAAAATAAAGAAGAGATTTCAGTTGCTACAAATATATGATTTATTCATATAGTGACTGTTTGGGGGGATCTTGATAATACGAAGCAATAAGTTGGTTTTTAGTTTTTTTACCTTGAAATAGAAACAAGTTTTGAGTAAGGGTTAGTTGATTTTTTCAGCCCCCGCTTGAAAATGTTAAACTTTTCAATTTGAAAGAAAAAACTAACGAATCACACACTAAGCATAGCAATTATACTAAATAAAAAAAATCAATGAAATTATTATTTAACCCTAACTAATTCGAACTGCTTGTTTCTCTTTAATGCAAAAGAATCCATGAAAGAATTTGTCTTTTTTTCTTCTATCATTGCTATCAAATAGAAAGAAAAAGTAAAATATATATATATATTTGTTTGCAACTTTTCTTTCTCTACTTTCTAAATATCCAAATTTTTAGGCCTAGCACTCCATAGATTGTTTGAATTGTATGAGAACCATAATCTATTTTGCTACAAATTATTTGTAGGGGAAGTTTACCTTCTCTTTTACCTTCTTTACGTGCAATATCTTTTCCATCGATACGACCTGCGAGTTTTACTTTTATTCCTTTTGTATCTGTTTTTCTAGCTAAATCAATAGCTTGTGCCATTGTCTTTCTATAGGGGACTCTATTTTTTAATTGTAAGGCTATATATTCTGCAAGAAGATTAGGTTGTCTATAATGTATTTCAGCTTTTTCGAGGTGAACAGTGATTTTTCTGGGGCTGGGGTATACAGAATAAAATTCTTGTTTTTTTATATTTTCCCGGAAATGGGCCAATGTGTTTTCTTTGAGTAAGAATTTTGGCACGAATCCGCTATATATTTTTATTCGTATAAATGGTTTTTGTATTTTATTTGCTTGTTTTTCAATTTTTATTCGTACAATTCCTTCGAAGCCTAAGGGAGGTATTCGAATGTTTTCATATTTTGTATTCCTTTGGTTTACTTCTTTGACAACCATTTGGTAATATTTGTTGAGCCTATATTGTACATAATTCTTGAAAAAATCTCGTATTTTTTGATCTTCTTGTATACCCGTAGCATATTTTTTTGGTTCTTCGAACCAAATAGAATGATGACTTTGGGTTGTACCAAGTCTGAAACAAAGTGGATTTGTTTTTTGTCCCATAATTCCTCCCTATTTTATTTTTTTATCCATATTTTTGGAATTTCATAGGAATCTAAATCTTAGATTGATCTAAGAAAGATTTCGGTTTTTCCTTTAGTACGATTGTTATATGACACGTGGTTCTTTTTATTGGAAAACTATGTCCTTGAGCACGGGGTCTTGCCTTTTTTTTAATAGCACCTCTATTGACTTCGGCTTTACTAATGAATAAATCCGCTTCTTTTAAACCCATATTATGATTTGCATTTTTTGCTGCAGAATAAATTAATTTAGAAATGGGATAAGATGCTTGATAAGGCATGAAATATAGTATTATAAGTGTTTCTTGATAAGAACGTCCACGAATTTGATCAATGACTCTTCGTGCTTTGGAAACAGAAATATGGATATGTTGAGCTAAAACCTTTACTTCTTTACCTGAAGTTAAACTCGAGTTCTTTTTCATAGGATTTTCCCCTAGCTTTTTCCAATTTTTCATAAGATCTCCTTAATATTTGTTTGATCCCTATTTTTTTTTATTCTTCATTACAGATTTTTTATCGTTATCGTTTCTTGCATCTCTCGCGAAATTCCGTGTAGGCGCGAATTCTCCCAATTTGTGATCTATCATAGATTCTGTTATATAAATAGGTATATGTTCCTTTCCATTATGAATACCGAATGTATGGCCAACCATTGAGGGTAGAATGTTAGATGCCCGAGACCAAGTGACTATTATTTCTTTCTCCTTCCCCATTTTGATTTTTTCCATTTTTTCGAATAAATGATTAGCTACAAATCTTTTCTTTTGATTAGCTACAAATCTTTTCTTTGGATTAGCTACAAATCTTTCCTTTGGATTAGCTACAAATCTTTCCTTTGGATTAGCTACAAATCTTTTCTTTGGATTAGCTACAAATCTTTTCTTTGGATTAGCTACAAATCTTTCTTGTTGACCTATCACAGCTGATTACTCCTTTTTTGACATGGTAAAGATTGGCATTCTATGTCCAATATCTCGATCTAAGTATGGAGGTCAGAATAAATACAATAATGATGAATGCAAAAAAGAGAAAATCCTTTAGCTAGATAAGGGGCGGATGTAGCCAAGTGGATCAAGGCAGTGGATTGTGGATCCACCATGCGCGGGTTCAATTCCCGTCGTTCGCCCATCCCATCGAATTTTGGAAATTCGATTTGGAATGTTCCTATTTACGGCGACGAAGAATCAAACTATCACTATATTTTCTCCTTTTCCTACTTTTTCTTCCAAGCGCAGGATAACCCCAAGGAGTTGCGGGTTTTTTTCTTCCAATTGGAGCTTTTCCTTCACCGCCCCCGTGGGGATGATCCACAGGGTTCATAGCTGCTCCTCTTACTACAGGACGCTTACCTAGCCAACACTTCGATCCAGCTCTACCCAAACTTTTTCGGGTCACCCCAACATTACCCACTTGTCCGACTGTTGCCAAGCAGTTTTGGGATATCAAACGAACCTCCCCAGATGGTAATCTTAATGTGGCCGATTTACCCTCTTTTGCAATCAGTTTCGCTCTAGCACCTGCTGCTCTAGCTAATTGTCCGCCCTTTCCATGTTTGAATTCTATGTTATGTATGGTCGTGCCTAAAGGCATACCGGTTGAAGTAGATTCTTCTTTTTTATCAAAAAAAACCCCTTCCCAAACTGTACAAGCTTCTTCCAAAGCATACGGCTTTCTAGATGTATATGATGATATCGAAAAAAATAGATCTTTTCATCGTATAATGAAGTATCACATGAGTGGATATATAGGAATCCTAATCTGCCGAATCATTCATGTTATCATCTTCTACATCCTAGGTCTTTCCGTTCCGTCATCTGGCTTATGTTCTTCATGTAGCATTCAGACCGAATGACTCTATCAAATTACGTCGATACTTCCACATATTACGGGTAACGTAGGAGACATCTCTTCGGGGGATCTTCATTACCACTGCTTAGCTTTCAATTCGCCTCTGACCATCAAATGAAATGTGAATAACCCGTCCTCCTCTCTTTGAAAGAAGAGGCGCTTCCGGTTCGGTACGTGCTTCAAACAATTTTCTCCATATTACCATATCTCTAGAGTCAATAATTCTCTATTAGAAACTACTGAACTCAATCACTTGCTGCCGTTACTCAACAGTTTTCTGTTGAGGTCTATTCCATAGAGGTACTCCAATTGAATCAGTGATCGATTTCTAGGTTTTGTCGTAAACCTAATTGGTTACTTCCAATTACGTAAATCAATAGTTCAAACCGCACTCAAAGGTAGGGCATTTCCCATTGATATAGGAACTTCTGCACCAGAAACAATGGTATCTCCAATTATAGCCCCTCTGGGATGTAAAATATATCTCTTCTCACCATTCCCGTAGTGTATAAGACAAATGTATGTATTTCGATTAGGGTCGTATTCTATGGTTACGATTCTACCAGATATGTCTTTTTGATTCCGTCGAAAATCGATTTTACGGTATAGACGCTTATGACCCCCCCCTCTATGCTTTGCGGTAATGATTCCTCTGACATTACGACCTTTACTACAACGATGCCGTCCATAGATCAGATTATTTCGTGGATTGGATTTCATTTGACTGTCTACAGCTCCATTGCGTGTACTTGGACTAGAAGTTTTGTATAAATGTATCGCCGTGTTATTAAGTATTTTTCTTGAAGTTCTTTTCTTTAGAATCTCTAGAAGAGGTGGAATAGAATAACCTGATGGAAGCGTAATGATCATATGCCTGTAATGGATTGCATGTCCCATAATAGGTCTCTTCGACCCTTTCGGGGTAGTCGATGGCTATTCATAGCCATTACCTGAACACCAAAGAAGAGTTCAACCCAATACTTACTTGATTTCTGTCTTAGTTGATCCTGATTCGGCATTAGAAGTATGTATATTGATTCTTCCCCAATAACCGAAGACTTTTTCCTGTAACTACTCCATATTTGATTCCATCCATAACTCCAATTTCTTCCCTATGAGTCCCAGTATTGATCAGGATTCGAGTTCTTAATCTTCCTATGTTATGGTATGAATATACCATATTCAATTCGTTATGGATGGATGATGAGATCCCATCCATAGAGAGCCAACTTATTGAACATTCCCATTAGGGTGCATCCAGTAGGAATTGAACCTACGAATTTGCCAATTATGAGTTGGGTGCTTTAACCATTCAGCCATGGATGCTGAATCTAAGAGATATTATCATAATCTAAAAGATGTATGATCATAATCATACACATTGGATCAAAAACGGGGTCAGAGGGATCAAAAACCGCTAATTCGTATAAAGCCATCGAACCGGCCCAACCAGCAACTAGAGCTGTGTGCATTATATGAACAGAAAGCAATCGACCGGGATCATTCAATACGACAGTATGAACACGATACCAAGGCAAACCCATGGAAATACTCCTTAAGAGAAATAGAAACTATGTCACTTTATTTTATCGCATTAAACTCAAAAGACTATATACTGTGTACCTCACCTTTTTGCAGTAGATTCTGTATCAGAAAGGGCTCATTTTGATTTCATCCCATTGAAAATCAAAATAAGGGAACAACTCCGTTCGTAAGAACAAAGAGAAGCAGATCTATTCAGTCCAAGGCGCATCGGAAGATTGCATTTTTATAGTTAAACTGATCCATCGAATGGATCAAATATTAAGTGAATATTTTCACATTTTTTTATTTTTCTTTTTTTTTTTTATAGTGTAGGAGGAGCATGAAAAATTCCAAATTGAGTATTTCGAAGTTGCAAGACGTAGTCGAAGTCTTTGTTTCAGACTACATTTTGAACAGGGTGATAATCTTTCACTTATGTTCGTTTATGGTTATGCTTAGTACGAAACTCATTACTAACGACGAATGGTTACAGAGGGTCGATTTTTGGTTATCTAAGCGAAAAGATGCAAAAAGTGTTACTCCAGTTAACACTAAAACTATCTCTTTTAGTGAAAATTGTTTTCGGCGCAGATATGTCTTCTATGGACATATAGAAGAGGGTAGAGAAGCACAATTGTATAAAAATTGTGCAAGAACTTCACGTGCACACGCTCGTTTAAACGGAATCCTTTTAGATCAACTTTGTGAATTTCTTGTTCAATTCAAGAATGAACAAATGAGTCTGAATGAGATGACTGAGCGTTTTCGAAAAGAGCTTAGTGCAGCGATTATAAATCGCTGCATATACTTTGAACACAAAGTAGAGCTTTATGATATTAAAGTAGAGCTTTATGATATTTTCACTTTAGTCGATCTTTTTGTGGACATTAACGCCGACTTAGGATTGTGCAATTTGTTTTCTGAAATTATAGAAAATGCAAAATTGGATCAATCCATTAACCAAACCATCAATAGATCTTTGAAAATGGAAATATGCTATCCATTCGATAGTATCTTTCCACCCTTCTTAATCAATTTTTGTAGGAGCAAAAATCTCCTTTTTAAAATAGTGCTTTTAACTTTTCTTTGTTCCGAAGAGCGCATTTCGATCGACGAGTTTATATCTTATCTTGAAAAGCTTTACGAAGCGGAATTCGTTCCATTGATAGAGGCCAGTAATCTGGCTAACGGGCCCCGCCAAATTCAGAACAGGTTTTTAGAACCTGGGCACAATAATTCTATTCACACAATACAATTTTATAACCTTGCGAAGTCTTATTGTATTGATGAATTGAATATGATTCAGGTACAGTTGAAACGAATCCACTCTAATATGGCCGGGTTACGAGCCGGCCTTCATTTGTGCTCCAAGGAGCAAGTGTTTTTGTCTTGTAAAAGCGATTTGAGAGTCTACATGAAGTCTTATTGCAAACAATTCAAAAAAATCAAAGAAAATTTTGAAAAAAATCGCGAAACATCGGACATATTTGATTACTTTATTCAAACGCATGTCGATTTCGCGATATGCATTCATATATTCGAAATTATGAATGCTACGATACGATGGAATGATCCAGGTTGGTTGGATTCATCGTCTGAAGATAATTCAGACGATGATTGGAGTGATCTGATCAAGTTTGGTATTGGAATTAAGAAAAAAAACTTTGATCCACCAAAAATCCCGGGTTCAGGGAGGTAAATGTTTGAGAAAAGGTCAAATTTTAGCAGACGGTGCCGCTACAGTTGGTGGGGAACTCGCTTTAGGGAAAAACATATTGGTAGCTTATATGCCATGGGAGGGTTACAATTTTGAAGATGCAGTACTAATTAGCGAACGTCTGATATATGAAGATATTTTTACGTCTTTTCACATTCGGAGATGTGAAATTAAGACTTAGTGACTGAAAGAATCAATGATTCAAATATTAAACAATCAGTGAAGAAATATTACCTAATTTTCTAATCAACAACCAATACCTAAAAAATAGAAGTCAAAATGAAAATCATCATCAGCATTTTTTGTAGTAAAATAAGGATAACATTAATACTCTTCATAATAATCTTAAAGAAAAGTAGGAACTCTATGAAAAAAAAAAAGAAAAATACAGCACATGATTGGATATCCAGCTGGATCTTGGACTGGAGAGAGATATTAAGAGAGATCAAGAAATCTCACTCTTTCATAGACATTTTTTTCGA
Organism: Rhynchospora pubera; assembly: GCA_028095005.1. Taxonomy (NCBI): domain Eukaryota; kingdom Viridiplantae; phylum Streptophyta; class Magnoliopsida; order Poales; family Cyperaceae; genus Rhynchospora; species Rhynchospora pubera. The sequence goes on from JAMFTS010006976.1 coordinate 7,293, forward strand.
CCAAGAACGCTTTATGAGACTCTTTGACTCCCGAATTTTGGGTATCCTATTTTCCAAAAATTCCCAGGGTTCAGGAAGCAATCGATATTTAACCAAAACAGGTTTAATAACTCGAGATTCCAGGATCAAAAATGTAGTAAAACGTGTCCATGGTGTCGTCAAAAATGTGGTAAGGGGTGTGATGCTACTTGTACTAGGGGTCTGTTTATGTCGTCTTCAAAATCGAAATATAGTTGAACGAAAAAATATCTATTTGAGGGGGTTTCTTCCTATACCTATGAATTCGGTTGGATCTAGAGAAGAATCTTCTAATATTAATAGATTTGTAATTTCGCTTTTGTATCCTCCAAAAGGATCTTCTAATCAATCCATACATCATTTCGATTCCATTAGAAATGAGGATGTGGAACGAACAGAGATAGAATCAGGTCGATTCCCGAAATTTCTTTTTGGATCTTCCTCAAAGTTCCGGCTATCCGCAGAAGGTGAAAAGCGGATGAATAATAATCTGCTTCCGGAAGAAATCGAAGAATTTCTTGGGAATCCTACAAGATCCATTCATTCTTTTTTCTCTGACAGATGGTCAGAACTTTATCTGGGTTCGAGTCCTACGGAGAGGTCCCCTGTAGAGAAGGCTCTTTGGAAGAGAAAATTGGGTGTTTCTTTTGTCCCCTTCAGGCGGCGATCGGAACATAAAGAACTGGTGGATCTATTCAAAATAATTAGGTATTTACAAAAAACCGTCTCAATTCATCCTATTTCCCCCGGGTATTCTATGATTCCGAAGGAGAAATCGAATGCAGAAGATCGATTTGCAGAAATGGTAAATCGATTCATTCTATCAATAACGGAGCCGAATAAGGATTCCATTGGAAAAGATAGTATGAATCATCGAACTAGGACGAAATCTACGATCAATCAACATTTATCCAATTGGGCAAAGAGTGAGAAGAAATGGTTCGACCCTTTTATTTGTCGAACCCAGAGATCCAGGAATGGGTATCCTGATGCATATAGCAAATGGTCGAATGAGTTCCAGAATCTCCAGGAAGATTTCCTGGGATATTTCTCTTCGAAACAGGAGAAGCTTCAAGTAGTCTTCGATCAATTACGAGATTTACGAGATCAATTACGATGCCATATCACTGATTTTTCGAGTTATTGGGATTTGATTGATTGGTCCGAAATTTTCGACATATACGAATTCACTTTCACTAAGTTATTTCTTGTCCTTTTGCCCATGGCACGTCTCTTTTTTCATAAGTTACTTAAGTTACTTATCTTTTTTCCTAAGTTTTTGTACTGGTTATATCCCCGATTCTCTGTACATATCGGGAATATCGCCATTCATAGTTCTGAGATGTACATTTATGAATTGAAAGATCCGATCCAGGAGAAGTCGTTCGAACCACTACGTCTTCAAATCGTTCTTTTGAAGAAATTGAAACCCTTCTTATTGAACGATCATAATACTTCTCAAAGATTGGACGATCATAATACTTCCCAAGGATCGAAATTATGGATCAATGAAGAAAGAATATTCCCATTTTATTTCAACGAAATATCAAAGTGGATGATTGACTCATCCCATAGTAGAAAGAATCGCATGAAATCCTTTGATAACACGGATTCCTATTTCTCCATCATACCCCATGATCGAGACAATTGGCTGAATCCCGTGAAAGCATTTCATAGAAGTTCTATGATATCTTCTTTTTATAAAGCAAATGGACTTCGATTTTGGAATGATCTACATCACTTTTGGTTCTGGGTCTCTTGTAAGAAAAGATTTCCCTTTTTTGTGGAAAAAATTCGTATCAATAATGAGGATCTTACATATCGAAAATTCCTCAATATCTCATTTATTCGCAACAAAATAGTTTCTTTGTACGTCGGTCAAAAAAAACATTTTGTTTTGAGTCTTTCTGCAAGGGTATCTGACATAAACATACCTCAGGATCAGGATTTTCCAAAAAGTAGCGACAAAAGAGAGAACTTGTACAAATCTTTCATGTATAAATTGTATCAAAAATTCTATAATAGATTCTATACATCTTTCATTTTTCCAAGAACTCTTTATGCAATTCAATCCGATCCAGTCGTTTTTAGAGCTAGTTCCTCGATCGCGGACCTTTTAAGACCAATTCAATCTGATCCAGTCGTTTCTAGAGCTAGTTCCTCGATCGCGGACCTTTTTAGATTGGAAAAAACTTTTTGGCAATCTTTTTCAGATATGAATCGATCTGATTCAAAAATGAAGAACTTGCATCAGTATCTCAGTGTCAATTCAAACATGGACTGTGGATCAAATCCATGTTCTGAGAAATCTTTACCATCCGGAAAGAAGGAAAAAAGGAGTCTTTTTGGTTTTCGAAGTAAAAAGAAATACGTTAAAAAAAGAAATATCAAAATAATCAATAAAAAAAAACTTTTTTCTGTAAAACTTTTCGAAGGGAATATTGAAGAAAATATTATTTACTTAGAATGGACTATTTACAAAGAATGGCTGCTCACGATCTTTACTACGAGCGGGTTCAAATATTTCAGATTCATCCTTTCCGAGATTTTTTCCTATTTTATATTCCCAACCGTGATATCCAAAATTCAAGATATTCTGGATATACCATGGGTATATCTTGAGAAGATTTTGATGAAATGGACTCTGATAAGTGAGAAGATTTTGATGAAATGGACTCTGATAAGTAAGAAGATTTCAAATCTTCATTTAGTACAGCTACTCCGAAAAAAGACTAATCTGTCTCGAACAAAGACTGATTCTTTTAATGGGTCTTCTCCTTTTCTTTCTTGTACATTTTCATTATTCTTCTCATATAGGAATAAGTCATTGATATCGGCTGAGTTCCTCTTTTCAATTCTTTTCCTTCTTCTTTTTGCTGGATATCTCGCTTGTAGAGGTCTTACCTTCATTTGCAAAACCTGTCGTCAGTTATTTCTAGATTTTGAAAAGATCAAATCTTGGGCAAATCCATCATGCTTCATGGAGTTGGAAAAACTTAGGGATAGGTATCCTATATCTTCTTTCAGGTCAGAGAATTTAGAGGATCCCTTTCCAGTTATTTTCCAGGATCCCATTGGATTTATAGAGAATCCCCGTCCAGTTATTGCTATTCTGCAAAAATACTATGTTATTCTGGAAGAATACATAGGAGAATTCTTCAATTTTCTGATAGAACTAGGATACCTACTACTTTTTCAGGAAGAATCTGAGAATCGAAATCGGATCGATTTGCTCATCTCTTATCTCACCTATCGCATAAGTTCTTTCATAAGTCTCATCCCAAATAATTTCATCAATCAAATCATTTTTTTTATAAATACGAGACATCTAAGTCCTACAAGTATAGAGATGTATTCATTGATAAGGAAAAGAAAAAAGGTGGGGAACTGGGATGATGAAATAGAATCCTGGGTGGCGGACACCGATTGGGTTGATGATCAAGAAAAAGAATTTGTGGTTCAGCTCTGCACCTTAAGTACAGAAAAAAGGATTAATGAAATTCTATGGAGTTTGACTCAGAGTAATCTTTTAGATGAAATAGTGGAACAACCTGGATCCAATTATTTACGGTACTTATTTGAAATGCAGCAAAAGGATCTATTGAATTATGAGTTCAATAAATCCTGTTTAGCGGAAAGACGGATATTTCTTGCTTATTATGAGACAATAACCTCGTGGGGGACTTTTCATTTGTCATCTCGTCCAACCCCCTTTTCGCTTCGCTTAGCCCCGTACCCTTCTAGGAGTGTTTTAGTGATAGGTTCTATAGGAATTGGGCGATCCTATTTGGTCAAATCCCTAGCGAAAAATTCTTATCTTCCTTTCATTAAGATATATCCGCTCGAGTACCGGTATTTATACGATTACGATTGCGATTTTTACGAGGCGTCTTTTTGGTCTTTTTTGGATGGTGAATCATATTGGGTTGGAGGTGAATTCGACGACTGTGAGGATGAGGGTATTACTTCTATTCCTTTTGATGTTGATGATTTTGATGTTGATGATAGTGGCGATATTGCTAAGAATATTAATTTTGATAAGATTCTTTTCAATATGACACAGGATAGGCTAACTAGCAATAACCCATTTTATTGGGATATGACCGTGCAATTCGATTTGGCAAAAACAATATCTCCTTGTATAGTATGGATTCCAAACATTCATGATCTGGATCGGGATGAGTTGAGGTATTTATCCCTCCATCTAGAAGAGAGCTCTCTTTCCAATTCCAAGGATCGTCAAAGATGTTTTACTAGAAATATTCTAGTTATTGCTTCGACTCATATTCCCCGAGAAGTGGATCCCGCTCTAATAGGCCTGAATAAATTTAATACATTCATTAAGATACGAAGGCTTACTATTCCAGAACAACGAAGGTACTTCCGGATTCTTTCATATACTAGGGGATTTGGCTTGGAAAATCAAATATTCGATAGTAAGAAATTTGGGTCTATAACCATGAGTTCGAATGCACAACATCTTGTAGCACTTAACAATGAGGTCCTATCAATTAGTATTACACAGAGGAAATACATAATAGAAGAAACGAATTCAATTCGATTCGCTTCTTTTAGACAGACTTGGGATTTTCAAACTCACATAAGATGGTTTCAGGATCATAGGATCTTTTTGTATCAGATAGGAAGAGTTTTTGCACAAAATATATTTCTAAGCAATTTTCCCATAGATCCTATATATATCTATATGCAGGACCCTATCGCGAGGAATAAAATATGGAGTTCTTATTTGTACAAATGGTACGTCGAACTTGAAACAAATTTGAAGAAAATAACGATACTTCTTTATCTTTTGAGTTGTTCTGCCGGATTGGTCACTCAAGATCTTTGGTCTTCACCCGGACCCGATGTCAAAAATTGGATCACTTCTTCTGAATTTCTTGAGAATGATTCTCAGCTAGTTCAGAACCTATTAGAATTAGAAGGCTTTCTGGTGGGATGCTCATGGATAGAAAAAAATAGCAGTGAGACATTACTTCTTCGGTCCGAACCAAAGAATCCGTTAGATATGATGCAACAGAATTCTTTTTCTACCCGTTATCGTAGTAGATTGAGAAATGAAATAGAAATAAACGAATCGGAGTTTGAAGAAGAGCATGAAGCCGTGAACCCGCAGAAGATAGAGAACGATTTCTTCAATGAAAATCAAATAGAAATAGACATAGTCCGGTCTCCTAGAATATTTCGCTATATATTTGATAATCTCGAAATTGAGAATATCAAAAAGCTTATAAAATCGGGACTTCCTTATTGGGCCGAGTCATTTCAGGGCAACTGGCCTTTTTATCTTGAGGAAGATCAGCTTCAAGAGGAGGAGCTTCAAGAGAATGATTCGGAGTTCTCGGAGAATGAAACAATTCAGCACCAGAAACAAGACAGATTTTCAAAAGAACAAAGCTTTTTTATAATAAACCGATTTATTTGGGAACCTTCGGAGCCATTCTTTCTCGTAGTCATATACCTGTACTTTTGGCTTTCACCTCGAGAATTTTTTTCAGATGATCATTTAGATGAGAAGAGTCCTGACCTAAATAAGCATCCTTCTTCATATATAGAAGAAGACAGTTGGTTCCATAAGGGAGAAAAGTACTACGAATTGTTGGGGCGTCGTCAGAGATGGCAAAGAAGACTTAGAATCAATAGTTCCTTATCTAAAGGATCTTTCTCCTCTCATATTCTGTTCGAGAGTTATCAGTATTTAGCGAATCTGTTCCTATCTAACGAAAGGCTATTGGATCAAATGACCAAAATATTGTTGAGAAAGAGATGGCTTCTCCCGGAGGAAATGAACCATTTGATTTGTGGAACAGGAGAAAGATTTCCCATTCCTTATCCGTAAAGATATGTAGCCATGAAAAAGGGAAAAGGCCTAGCGTGGAAGAGGATTGGCCGGGTGGTTGGTAGAGTCGTGGAAACACTTGTTTATTCGATATTTTGGACCTTAGTTCATACAAGCATAAATTTCAATCTTAGATCAAAGCACTATGTACGGATGATATAAACTGCCTAAACAAGAATTCCTTTCTTGTTTAGGCGAACAACCAGAGTAGAAAAACAGAGTAGAAAAACGGATTCATTCGGATCGACATGAGGGTCCAACTCCATTGGATTGCCAGAATCCATCTTGTATATTTGAAGCAGGTTGACCCCCGTGCTTCTCTCATGGTACAACCCTCTTCCTGCTGAGCTGAGCCCCTATCTCCTCGGCCCACAGAGGAAAAATGTAAGGCTGGTGCTCAAAATTCATTACGGAAGAAAGGACTCACAGAGCCAGGATCACTAGGGGGATCACTAACTTCTACTAAAACGAATACTAATATAATAGAAAAGAACTCTTTTTTCTGTATACTTTCCCCGGTTCCATTGCTACCGCGGGCTTTACGCAATCGATCGGATCGTATAGATATCCCTTCAACACAACATAGGTCATCGAAAGGATCTCGGACAACTCACCAAAGCACGAAAGCCAGAATCTTTCCGAAAGTTGATTCCTATTTCAAGAGTGCATAACCGCATGGATAAGCTTACACTAACCCGTCAATTTTGGATTCAATTGGGGATTTTCCTTGGGAGGTATCCGGAAGAAATTGGAATGGAATAATATAGATTCATACAGAAGAAAAGGTTCTCTATTGATTCAAAGGGTATACCTATGGGATAGAATAAGAAAAATCGAAATGAAATGAAAGAATCCAGGAAAAAAAGGAAATCGAAAAAAGGAAATAGAACAAACAAATAAGTAGAAGATCGAAGAGCTCTCAAAATGACAAAATTGAAACTCAAAAAGGATCCTTCTTTCTAATTCTCTAAGGATGAGAGGCAAAGGGATTTCTATCGAGAAAGAGTTCTTGTTCTTATTTAGATAGAAGATCGTGATTTGATCCGCATATGTTTCGTAAAAGAGAAATCTTTTCCTTTGATCATAAATGAAAAGTCTTCAATTGGAATATGAAAACGTGACTGAATTGGTCTTAGTTACTCTTCGAAACGGAGTGGAAGAAGGGAAGAAATTCTCGAACGAAGAAAAGGATCCAATTACTTCGAAAGAATTGAACGAGGAGCTGTATGAGGTCAAAATCTCATGTACGGTTCTGTAGAGTGACAGTAAGGGTAACTTATCTGTCAACTTTTCCACTATCAACCCCAAAAAACCAAACTCTGCCTTACGTAAAGTTGCCAGAGTACGATTAACCTCTAAATTTGAAATCACTGCTTATATACCAGGTATTGGCCATAATTTACAAGAACATTCTATAGTATTAGTAAGAGGAGGAAGGGTGAAGGATTTACCCGGTGTGAAATATCACATTGTTCGAGGAACCCGAGATGCTCTCGGAGTAAAGGGTCGTCAACAAGGGCGTTCTAGTGCGTTGTAGATTCTTATCCAAGACTTGTATCATTTGATGATGCCATGTGAATCGCTAGAAACATGTAAAGTGTATGGCTAACCCAATAACGAAAGTTTCGTAAGGGGACTGGAGCAGGCTATCATGAGACAAAAGATCTTCTTTCTAAAGAGATTCGATTCGGAACTATTAGATGTCCAGGGTCCAATATGAAAATCATTTCAGAGGTTTTCCCTTACTTTGTCCGTGTCAACAAACAATTCGAAATACCTCGACTTTTTCAGAACAGGTCTGAGTCAAATAGCAATGATTCGAAGCACTTTTTT
>JAMFTS010003638.1:0-21402 GCA_028095005.1 Rhynchospora pubera
ATATATGAACATCTTTTTTGTCAAGTAGTTTTGTAAAACTATGTTTACTAAACAAATTTTTTAGTAAGTCGTAGTAAATCAATTTCTTTTTCATTTAGAAACAAAATGGGCTTTTAGTGAGAATTTCGATTCTCAAAATTATGAATCAATCCATAAAAATAGCATTTTGAATCAAAAATTAAGGATACCCCCTCCCTTTACTATTTCCTATCGAAATAGTCGTCGGTTACATTAAGTTATTCTAATGATGTTTTCTATCATTGTCAAGTGATCCGACAAATTCTATCAAAATTATGGAGTCTTCTAAATATAGAATGATAAAATAATCCTTCAATCCAAAATGAATATTAAAAAATATTCTATTGTCAAGATGTCAATATGACAATATCACATATATTGATATTGTCATATTGACCAATGTTTAGTACTTTTTCATTTAGAAACAAAATGGGCTTTTAGTGAGAATTTCGATTCTCAAAATTATGAATCAATCCAAAAAATAGCATTTTGAAACATTGTTATTATTAGCCCCACTTAGCTCAGTGGTTAGAGCATCGCATTTGTAATACGATAGTTATCGGTTCAATTCCTATAGCGGGCTTTTTTTCTATCAATTTTTACCATGGAAAAGGGAATATCCTACTGCTAAATTCTGCTTAGTTTCTTTTCCTTTAGGTAAAAAAAGGAGATGTTTTGAATCCTTGAATCATAGTCAACTCCCAATTCAAGATCAGATTATGACGTGTACCAAGGGCTATAACTTTGGTACGATTCTCGAAATTCGTACGGTTCTCGAAAAAATCAATCAAAAATTAAGGATACTCCCTCCCTTTACTACTTCCTATCGAAATAGTCGTCGGTTACATTAAGTTTATTCTAATGATGTTTTCTATCAGTGTCAAGTGATCCGACAAATTCTATCAAAATTATGGAGTCTTCTAAATATAGAATGATAAAATAATCCTTCAATCCAAAAAATAGCATTGTGAATATTCAAAAATATTCTATTTCAAGATGTCAATATGACAATATCACATATATTGATATGGTCCATATTTACAATGTTTAGTAAAACAATTTTGAGTCAAATGAAGTAGAGTAAGATAATTAGCTTATTATATTTTTTTAGAATATTAATTATCTTGATAATTCATATAATATGAAGAAAATGTAATCCGGTTTTTCACTTCATAAAGAAAAAAACTTGGGACGGAAGGATTCGAACCCTTCGCAATAAACGGGACCAAAACCCGTTTGCCTTACCGCTTGGCGACGCCCCCATTCCCATTTTGATTCAAAACCTAGTAGAGATTATTAATTATCTTGATAATAATTATTGTTGTCAAGTAAAAATATATCAAGAGTTTGATTGAATATCTTCACTTCCATACATCAAAACGAAAGTGCTCAATATATCAAAGAGGCTTTGAAATCACTTGTATAATATACCTATAGAAACTATATAGGATAGTTGTGTATAAGATAAAAAAGGGACAAAAAAGAAATCGAACATTTTCTTTTCCTTTTTTTGTTTTTGGAGAAGCGAGAAATTCTCAATTCTAGAGAATCTATAGAGAAAAAAGCCCGTTCTCGGTGTCCGAACCGATGGACCATCGCATTTGTAATGCGATGCTCTAACGCATGAACCAAAACGGCGCTCACATAAGAAAATGACTATCGATAGAAATTCCCATGAAAAATATTTCACTTTTTTCCTTCGAAACGTTGATATGGAACATCTAAAATTTTATTAGGCGAGAATCCTCTCACATAGATGACCTGTCCCTTAAAAAAGGTCTCTTAAAATCAGAGATTTAGATAGACCTCTCTAACTCGATTTTTCATCAACTTAAGACGACTGACTTCCTAAAAAAAAACTTTTCCACTTCTATCCCGAGGTCCTTAATACTCCTTTTTGAACATGAAATTCAAAGGATGATCAAAAAAAAACAAAGAAAAACGAAAAAACTGTGATACAAGCTTTTAGTATTCCAAAATCTGTTTTTACCGATATAATTTTAATCTTAAGAATTTGATCTACCTTTTTTGAAAAAAGGTGGATCAAATCCTACTAGTTACAGAAGATTTGGGAATGAGTTGGATATCTTAAGTATTGGGAATCCCTTTATTTTGAGTTTGTCTAAAGATCTAGATCTAAGAAAAAGAACTATCCTACTCCTACCTAATAAGTCCTATCTACCATCATAGCAAATGATGTAGTACAGAGAATACTTCTTCTCGGAGGTATTTCGATCAGTTTATGTAGTCAAAATCCATCTGATGATGCAAATTCAAAAAATAATTGACGGATAAAGTGATATTCGTTGCAAGGTAAACCATCGTCTCTTAGATTTATTCAGCCGATTCTATTCTAGAGAAAGGTCAACGATAGATAGACTTAGACAATAACCTTAGCTCTCATTCTTGGAAAATCATACTAGCCCTTTCCCTATATTGTATTTTCAAATTATAGAAAAAGATTTGCGAAACCAAAAGTTATCGGTTTCAAATCCAAGGAAGGCCCTTTTCTCCTAAACTCAAATCTTATGCTTTGTTTTTCAAAACAACAGCTAGTCAGAATATGCAAATACATATTATTTTAACACATGTAGATAATAATAGAGAGAATATAGGATAGAATAGGATAGAATCCCAAATTTTGATTGATCATTCTATAGAATAGAATTAAGATATTGTATGAAAGGAGAAATCCTTGTATTCTTATTCTCAAATGAGAATGGAGAGAAGGATTTTTTGATTTTGGAAAAACATGAAGAAAAAGAAGGATTTTGAAACCTGTTTTTCTCATTTTTCCCTTATCTTAAAAAAAATAATTCACAAAATTATCTAATCTACAAAAACGAAATCTTTTTATGCTTCATTTCTTTAGTTTAATCTGTATCTGTCTTAATTCTGTCCTTTATCCGAGTAGTTCTTTCTTCGCCAAAATTGCCTGAAGCTTATGCGATTTTCAATCCAATTGTAGATATTATGCCTGTTATACCTCTACTCATTTTTTCTCTTAGCTTTTGTTTGGCAAGCTGCTGTAAGTTTTCGATGATTTAGTCAATATTTTACTAAATCAATTCGAAAAATGGATAATAAAAGCTGCCTTATATTTTTTTATGAAGGTTACTTCCAAAGAGTTCTTTCCAAAATCGAAATGAATATGCAATTCATCATTGCAGCAAAAAAATGGAATCAGCTTTTTGATTTTGATCTGTCTGTTCTGATCTTCCAATGAGTATAAATCTTTCGGTTTCGAAAATAGCGAATTCTTAATAAATACGAGAAAAAATTCTTAAAAAAAGAAAAAATCTTTCTTTTTTTGAACATAAGAAAACAAGGGTTTGTATATCGTAAGGAAAGGTAAACTTATTCCTAAAAAACAAAAAAAAATCTTGAAGATTTTAGAATGCTTACTCTCAAACTTTTTTGTTTACACAGTAGTTTTATTCTTTGTTTCCCTTTTAATCTTCGGATTTTTTATCTAATGATCCAGGGCGTAATCCTGGGCGTGAGGAATAAAACCAAAAGATTCTTAGTTTTTTCTTCACTTTTTTTTGATTTAATATTTCAAAAATTTCTTATGATACAATCAGAGGGATTTTGATTCCTCTGAATTCAAAAATATTAAATCATAAGAGAGAGCGGAAAGAGAGGGATTCGAACCCTCGGTACAAATAACTTGTACAACGATTAGCAATCCGCCGCTTTAGTCCACTCAGCCATCTCCCCAAATTCATGAAAAATCAATGATTTATATCTGTGTTGGGATATGATATATGAAATAAAGATTGAGAAAAAATTCTTGTTTTTCTATTGTATTTGATTAGAAAGAAAAAGTACAACTGTAGTAGATTAGGAAATCTACTTTAATTTAGGATTAGGAAATCTACTTTCCTGTATTATATTCTTGAATATATAATATTCAAATTCATATCTACTAATCAAAAAAGGATTTTGAATTACTTTCTTTGTTTTTACTTCATTTTCTTTTTTACGGAACCCCAGCCTGGTCTGGTTAAATTACTGACCAGGCTTTTTTTTCTCTATCCCTAGTTGAAGGAATCCCTGATGGGTCATCAGGACCAAACTCTTTTTGGATATCAAAAAGAAATCAAATATATTTTTTTTTTTTCAAAAAAAAATGTTTCTTGTTGAAACAGCAACAACAATAGAAATTCTATTTTCATATTTCTGTGCCATCCTTCATACCTAGAAGGATGATATTACTAAATTACTAAATAGAATTCATTTTTGCATTCTATATCCCATTCCTTTTTTTCTTTTTTCAATTCAAAGATAACTCTTTATTTAGTTAGTCAGGAATCAAAACATATGAAAACGTTTTCATATATGAAAACGCGGTTTCTTTGTTATATGAGATATAGTGAGTTCGAAAATAGAAGAACATTTTTCGATCAAATTGATATAAAACCTTAATAGAATTCCTTATTATTAAGATCAGATCTATCTGATCAAATATGTGGGATTCGTAGTGAAGTTGAAAAAAACGTGAAAAAAATCATAAACATAGAAAAAATCTATCATTTTGATAGTCGACCTTTCATAAAGGATTCATACATATGGAATCAAAACCTTTGTTTATTGAGTAATGACTTATTAACAAATAAGTCATGTAACTAGCATATAATATAATTCGATATTTTTATGTTATATTCAACATATATATTGAATTTTTTTTTTCAAAAAAGTGCAACTCGATTTATTTGATTGATTTTCTACGTGCAAACGAAATACATAGCAAAGTCGTAAATCTTACGATTTGAATGCTATCTTTATCCTATTTCATTTTTTTATTCGACAAATAGTGTATATATGCTATATAATGAACATATAGCGGGTATAGTTTAGTGGTAAAAGTGTGATTCGTTCTATTGAAAACCTTAAAAGTTAAGGGATCAAAAAAGTTTATTTCTATTTATAAAATAAGGTTTTGTCCTTTTCCTCTCAATAGGATATTGTGTTTGAGGAAACATATACATTATCCGGATTTTGATTCAAAATTTTTGGAAATTGGATATCCAAAAAATTTTGGATATAAGTCGTGAAGCATAATTTGGAATTGGATTTCACTGTATCCACCTTTTACAAAGTATAAGGAAAGGATCTATGGATAAAGATGCAAAAGTTGATTTCCAATCGTAACTAGATCTTCGATTTCTTGATTAGAAAAAAGAATTTTTTGAAGCAAAATAGCTCAAAAATGACGGTTCTAATTTGCTAGAACTAGAAACATATTATAGCTCGGTGGAAACTCTGATCTTTTCCTGAAGATCATACAAATCAAAATAGAGAACGAAGTAACTAGACTAGAGAGAGTTGATATAATAACTCTCTCTTATTCAGAGGGATCATCTAAAAAGCGGATAATTTGAGATGTCATAGAGAAAAGCTGACATAGATGTTATGGATCTGATGGATTCGAGAATCCATCAACCAATTTTCCATAAAGGAGCCGAATGAAACAAAAATCTCATGTTCGGTTTTGAATTAGAGACGTTCAAAATGATAAATCAACGTCGACTATAACCCCTAGCCTTCCAAGCTAACGATGCGGGTTCGATTCCCGCTACCCGCTTATATATCTCTTATATATGGATCATAAGCTTTTATATGCATCTTTTCTTTCCAATTTATTAAAATTGGAAAAGGTTTTATAGAGAATTTTTTCTTATTAAAACAAGAAAAAAATAGGTATGAAAAGCGTCCATTGTCTAATGGATAGGACAGAGGTCTTCTAAACCTTTGGTATAGGTTCAAATCCTATTGGACGCAATTTTTTTTCATCTATTTTTATTAAAACTATACAAATAAAAAAATCGTTTTTGAACAATTCAAAACTACAAGTATTTCTCAGTTCTTAGCCTTATACTAAGAACTCCAAATGATCCATTTATGGTTGTTCCTGAACCACAAAGACTTTGATTTCTTCCTGAATAGCTTCCTTCAAAAGGACTTCTGCCTCCTCGGTAAATATCTTTGTAGAAGATATAATTTCTTGAAATCCAGGTTTCTTATTTTTTAAACGGATACGCAGCTTTTCAAGAAAAAGCCTTACCTGTCCAATCTCTAAGACATCAAGATATCCATTGGTTCCTGTATAAATAGTGGCTACCTGATCTTCCACTGTTAAAGGCTCTGATTGGGATTGTTTAAGTAATTCGCGTAATCGTCGACCTCTTGCCAATTGATTCTGAGTAGTTTTATCAAGGGCAGAAGCGAATTGTGAAAAAGCCTCCAACTCTGTGAATTGGGCTAGGTCCAATTTTAATTTTCCAGCTACCTGTTTCATAGCTTTAATTTGAGCTGCAGATCCTACTCTGGAAACAGAAATACCCACATCAATAGCAGGTCGGATTCCAGCATTGAATAGATCAGCAGATAAAAAGATTTGTCCATCTGTAATAGAAATTACATTAGTAGGAATATAGGCTGAAACATCTCCAGATTGAGTCTCAACTATTGGTAAAGCAGTCATACTTCCTTCACCTAAACGAGAACTTAATTTAGCAGCTCGTTCCAAAAGGCGTGAGTGCAAGTAAAAAACATCTCCTGGATAAGCTTCACGACCGGGAGGCCTTCTTAATAGAAGAGACATTTGGCGATAAGCTTGTGCTTGTTTAGAGAGATCATCGTAAATTATTAAAGTGTGACGTTCACGGTACATAAAATATTCAGCCAGAGCCGCTCCCGTATAAGGAGCGAGGTATTGTAATGTAGCAGGTGAATCCGCCATTTCAGCTACGACAATAGTGTATTCCATGGCTCCTGTATCCTGGAAAGTAGTCACTACTTGAGCCACAGAAGATGCTTTTTGACCGATAGCTACGTAAATACATATTACATTTTGACCTTTTTGATTGAGGATCGTATCTGTGGCTACTGCTGTTTTACCAGTCTGTCTGTCCCCAATAATTAATTCTCGCTGACCCCGTCCGATAGGGATCATTGCATCAATAGCAATAAGCCCGGTTTGAAGGGGCTCATATACAGAACGTCTCGAAATAATACCAGGCGCAGGGGATTCAATTAACCGGGATTCAGAAGCTGGAATTGGGCCTCTTCCATCAATAGGAAGAGCCAAAGCATTTATAACACGACCTAAATAAGCTTCACTAACAGGTATCTGAGCAATTCTTCCTGTTGCTTTTACAGAGCTTCTCTCTTTTATCTTCAAACCATCACCCATTAATACGACGCCAACATTTTTGGATTCCAAATTCAGAGCAATACCTACTGTACCCTCTTCAAATTCTACTAATTCACCTGCCATGACTTCATCAAGACCATAAATACGAGCAATACCATCACCTACTTGAAGTACAGTACCGGTATTCACAATCTTGACTTCTCTATTATATTGTTCAATACGTTCACGGATAATATTACTAATTTCGTCGGCTCGAAGAGTTCCCATTAGTCTTTCTTTATTCTTTTTCGAAAACAAAGAGACAAAAAGTAGTGCCTAAGTTTGAACCTAAAGTAAAAGTTTAAGGGCTAATCAGTTATTTTATTTCTGCCATTCTATAGCACTGAGAATGGCAATATTAGCACGAATCATACGAGAGTGTAACTCACTATTTAAGGAACTTTTTAAAGTTCCTAGAGCTCTTTGTAAGGCTTGTTGCAGAACTCGTTGTTGGATTTGATTTCTCGCTCTTTCTTGTTCAAAAGCAAGGGTTTCTTTTTTATTATTTTCGAATTGTTCCAAACGATCATAACCAATTTGAATCAAATTTTGTTTGTCTCGTTCCAGATCAGAGTATTCATTCATTCGATACTCATTTGCTTCCTGTTCCACTTTCTGTAAACGAATTCGAGCCTTTTCAAGCTGCTCAATAGCTGTTTTACGTAATTCTTCTGAATTACGAAGAGTGCTCAAGATTCTCTGTTTTCGATTATCTAATAAATCATTTAATGAAAGTAGATTATCTTACCATGATAATTCAAAATTATCATGATCTCTTCCCAAACCAAACATGAATCTTTCGATTCATTTGGCTCTCACGCTCAATTCTTAATTATTGATGAAGAATATTTCCATATTCTTTTTTGAATCTAATGAGCCTACCCTCTCTTTTTTGTTTATATTCAAACATATTCAAACTGATAAAAGATCAGAATATATAATTAATTAGTTTAATTAATTAGTTAAGAGGACTCTTCTGACCATACAAAAATAGATAACTGTCAGCAAAGTTGTTTCTTTCTTTATTGATACTTGCTCCCTTTTTCTTTGTTTTTTTGAATTCAAAAACCTTTCATTAAAATGAAATAAATAGAAAAAAGTAAATTGAAAATTCGATTTTATCTTTTTTTTTCCAATCCAAAAAATTTCTCTTTTTTTTTATAAAGTAGGTCGTCAATTCGGCATTGGATAAAAAAGAAGGTGTTGACTTATTTTCTTTCCAGTAAACGGTTCAAATGTTTTTATCGATATGAGTGTCTTATATCAAATAAATATCAATTATGCATTTTTCAACTATTTGGATACTCACGGAGGCGTGGCCAACGTAGTCGTAGAAAGAGTACCATTTTGCCCGGACTTCAAGCAGTTTAGCTTTAACCATGTTAAAGATCTCAAATTTGATTGGTTTTGATAGAGAATCAAAGTGAATTTACCAATAAATCACGAAATGCTATAGTTCTTCTATATGATTTCTGAATTTATTCAGAAGTAATTCGTCGAGATCGTACACCCTTTTCCTTAAAAAAAAGGAAGTGGAGCCGGATGAATCCAACTTTTTTTTGAAATAAACAACTCGCACACACTCCCTTTCCAAAAAAAACTAATATACCAATCACTACAATTAGATTTATTAGATTTGTTGCTAAAATATCGGTATTAAACCCGAAACTCCCGGCGAATGACCAGCGGTCCAAGAAAATGAAAGAATCGGTTACATTTTTCATATGTTCTCCTCTTATAGATAGGGCTAACAAAAAACAAAGTTCTTTTTCTATCACTTCACTCACCCTTTTTTGATCGATTTCTTTTTTTTTTCAAAAAAAAGCAATTTATTAATCTCATTTAAGATTAACTCATTTGAATTATGAAGTCTGTCTTATCCCTTAAAATCTTTCCTAAATTCTGAAAAGAAATAAGAAAAAAGTTTCCATTATACTAAGCTAAGGACGGGCGAGCCGATCTGGGAATCTCTCATCCTCAAATCAGTCCTTTATAGTATAAAGGTTCAACAAATACAAATAACTTAATCCTTCACTTCAAAAGTGAAAAGAAATTTTTAATAGAATTTGAAGAAATAAAACAAAATTGCAAGTTCGAAAAATACAAAAAAATGGATAATCTAAGCTAAATGACTTTTTAATTCTTATTGCCAGAATTAAACAAAAGGATTCGCAAATAAAATCGCTAATGCCACGACCAGTCCATAAATTGTTAAAGCTTCCATAAAAGCTAGACTAAGCAATAAAGTGCCTCGTATTTTACCCTCTGCTTCTGGTTGTCTCGCAATACCTTCTAAAGCTTGACCTGCAGCAGTGCCTTGACCAATCCCAGGCCCGATAGAAGCAAGCCCCACAGCCAATCCAGCAGCAATAACGGAAGCGGCAGAAATAATTGGATTCATAGTAATTTCCTCACACTAAAAAAAGAGATGGTTAATGATACAATGAACTTCAAATCCAAAATATTACTTTATTGTATTGTATCGAATTTTTTCGATATCTCCTCTTTCTTTTCTATTCATGATAGAGTTGCTTTCTATCTATATTATAGAAATCAAGTTTGATTTTTTCTATTATAGTATATTCTTAGTTTAGTATATTTCAAAATTCAATTCTAAAACCAAGCAAGCAGATTTTATTGAATAATAGAGGTATTGAGATAAGCTAAAAAAAAAAAGACTATTTCGTTCGACGAAAACTAGTCAATGATGACCTTCCATGGATTCCCCTATATAAGCTGCTGCTAGGGTTGCAAAAATAAGAGCTTGAATACCGCTTGTAAATAATCCAAGCAACATGACAGGTATAGGAATTACTAAAGGGACTAAAGAAACAAGAACAACAACTACCAA
Source organism: Rhynchospora pubera (assembly GCA_028095005.1). Taxonomy (NCBI): domain Eukaryota; kingdom Viridiplantae; phylum Streptophyta; class Magnoliopsida; order Poales; family Cyperaceae; genus Rhynchospora; species Rhynchospora pubera. Next base: position 10,068 of record JAMFTS010003638.1, read on the forward strand.
TTCATCAGCTAATATATTTCCAAAAAGTCGAAAACTTAGAGATAAAGGTTTTGTGAAATCTTCTAGAATATTAATTGGTAAAAGGATTGGAGTTGGTTTAATATATTTCTCGAAATAACTCAATCCTTTTTTGCTAAGACCAGCATAAAAATATGCCACTGACGTGAGTAAAGCTAAAGCAACCGTAGTATTTATATCATTCGTGGGGGCAGCTAGCTCCCCGTGAGGTAATTCTATGATTTTCCAAGGTAAAAGAGCACCCGACCAATTCGAAACAAAAATAAATAGGAACATAGTCCCTATAAATGGAATCCAAGGACCATATTCATCTCCAATCTGAGTTTTGCTCAAGTCTCGAATAAATTCAAGAATATATTCAAAGAGATTCTGACCATCAGTCGGAATAGTTTGTGGATTTCGAACAGCTATGATGACTGACACTAACAAGATAGCAATTACAACCCAAGAAGTGATAAGTACTTGGGCATGAATTTGTAAACCTCCTATTTGCCAATAGAGATGTTGGCCTACTTCTACACCAGATATCTCGAACCAAATATTATATGTTTTAATGGAAGATGATATCACATCCATATTTTCTTTTCCTCCGATATAATTTCAACGTAAAAAAAAATCAAAAATTTAGATTGTTTCTTTTTCAACTCACCAACTTAAGTATCCTATATTTAGGATACCAAGAAATTCTTTTTTATCCTATCAAAAAGAATTCTATATTTAGAAGACTCCATTATTTTGAGTCGACATCTAGAATTTTCGGATCACTTGACATTGATAGAAAACATCATTAGAATAAATTAATGTAACCGACGACTATTTCGATAGGAAATAGTAAAGGGAGGGAGTATCCTTAATTTTTGATTGATTTTTTCGAGAACCGTACGAATTTCGAGAATCGTACCAAAGTTATAGCCCTTGGTACACGTCATAATCTGATCTTGAATTGGGAGTTGACTATGATTCAAGGATTCAAAACATCTCCTTTTTTTACCTAAAGGAAAAGAAACTAAGCAGAATTTAGCAGTAGGATATTCCCTTTTCCATGGTAAAAATTGATAGAAAAAAAGCCCGCTATAGGAATTGAACCGATAACTATCGTATTACAAATGCGATGCTCTAACCACTGAGCTAAGTGGGCTAATATACTCAATGTTTTTTTTTTGAGTATTTTCCTTTAGTTGATCTTGTTTTGTTTATCCTTTAGTGTAGTTTTCATTTCGATTTATTGTATAAAATGAAATTCTCATAAAAAATAAAAGAAAAAAGGAGGCATTATGCATGTATCTCTTTCACTGAGATTCAGTAAAAACCTTAGGCCCATGATTCACATGGCCGCCGAAATCCATCACATCATATATGATGTCCTTGTTTATTATGATTTCTATAAACAAGGAGTCATAGATGGATCCAGATGGATCGAAAAAGTACGTGAGATCCTGAGTTTAGACAGGATCAAGAAAATTCATAAAAATTTCTTGATCTCCTTTGAAGAGACAGATTCTCTTTATGAGAAGCTTTTCGTTTGTTTTGAAAAACTTAATCGAGAAATCGAAGTCGAGTTTAAGGACTTTCAACCTCATCCTTATGAGATTGAATTCCAACATGATTTCGAAGATCTACAAAGAACCCTTCTTCGACTGTTACAAAATTTAGAACAATATTCCGACCGAATCGTTTTTTTAAATAAAGAAATCCACAGCACAATAAGAAGCTCTATATATAAAAGATTTTTTGATCTAGAGAAATCTTTGAGAAACGAATCACTCTCTGTGGCTTATAGAGAGTCCAATCGCGGCTTGGCTGTCATTTTTTATTTGACTCGAAATGATGATTGGTTGGAACTTCTCGATTTGGTTAAATCGAAGACTTCTAACCAATCTACTGATTCAAAAGAATCCGAAGATTCAGAAAATTCAACAGAATCCGAAGATTCAGAAAAATACAAAGAATCCGAAGATTCAGAAAATTCAAAAGAATCCGAAGATTCAGAAAATTCAAAAGAATCCGAAGATTCAGAAAATTCAACAGAATCCGAAGATTCAGAAAAATACAAAGAATCCGAAGATTCAGAAAAATACAAAGAATCCGAAGATTCAGAAAATTCAAAAGAATCCGAAGATTCAGAAAATTCAAAAGAATCCGAAGATTCAGAAAAATACAAAGAATCCGAAGATTCAGAAAAATACAAAGAATCCGAAGATTCAGAAAATTCAAAAGAATCCGAAGATTCAGAAAATTCAACAGAATCTAAGGAATCTACTGATTCCGATACTTTTGAATCAACCTAAAATTTTTTTTTTTTAATAGTTAAAAAGTCCAATAGTTAAAAAGTCCAATAGTTAAAAAGTCCATTTTGCTCCTTGCCTCTATGTCATAATAGAGGCAAACACTTTGCTTGGATTAAAGCAATATCATAATTGCTTTAGTGGTATTAACGAAATCAAATATGATTTCAAAATCAATTAATTATTAAATTAATTGATCAGCTTGCTAGCAAATATTGATTTTATTTAGCGAAAATAAATAAAAAAAATGAAATTTTTTTATGATGATGAATCCTACTACTTCTAATCCTCCGATTTCCACACAAAATATAGGGCATATTGCTCAAATTATTGGCCCAGTACTCGATATTGTTTTTCCCCCGGGAAAAATGCCTTATATTTATAACGCTTTGGTAGTTAAGGGTCGAGGTACAATTGGTCAGGGGATTAATGTAACTTGTGAGGTACAACAGTTATTAGGAAATAATCGAGTTCGAGCTGTAGCTATGAGTGCTACAGATGGTTTAACCAGAGGAATGGAAGTGATTGATACAGGGGCTGCTTTAAGTGTTCCAGTTGGTGGATCGACCCTCGGACGAATTTTCAACGTTCTTGGTGAGCCTATTGATAATTTAGGCCCTTTAGATATTAATACAAGATCTCCTATTCATAGATCTGCACCTGCTTTTGTACAATTAGATACAAGATTATCAATCTTTGAAACAGGTATTAAAGTAGTAGATCTTTTAGCTCCTTATCGCCGTGGAGGAAAAATCGGATTATTCGGCGGAGCTGGAGTAGGTAAAACAGTACTGATCATGGAATTGATCAACAACATTGCTAAAGCTCATGGAGGCGTATCCGTATTTGGTGGAGTAGGGGAACGTACTCGTGAAGGAAATGATCTCTATATTGAAATGAAAGAATCCGGGGTGATTAATGAGAAAAATCTTTCCGAATCAAAAGTGGCTCTAGTCTATGGTCAAATGAATGAACCCCCGGGAGCTCGTATGAGAGTTGGTTTAACTGCCCTAACTATGGCGGAATATTTCCGAGATGTTAATAAACAAGATGTGCTTTTATTCATCGACAATATCTTTCGTTTCGTCCAAGCAGGATCAGAGGTATCTGCTTTGTTAGGTAGAATGCCTTCCGCGGTTGGTTATCAACCGACTCTTAGTACAGAAATGGGTACTTTGCAAGAAAGAATTACTTCTACGAAAAAAGGAGCTATAACTTCAATCCAAGCAGTTTATGTACCTGCGGATGATTTGACAGACCCTGCTCCTGCTACAACATTTGCACATTTAGATGCTACTACTGTACTATCAAGACCATTAGCTGCCAAAGGTATTTATCCAGCAGTGAGTCCCTTAGATTCAACATCAACTATGTTACAACCAAAAATTGTTGGCAATGAACATTATGAAACTGCGCAAAGAGTTAAGCAAACTTCACAACGTTACAAAGAACTTCAGGACATTATAGCGATTCTTGGATTGGATGAGTTATCCGAGGAGGATCGTTTAACTGTAGCAAGAGCACGAAAAATTGAGCGTTTCTTATCACAACCCTTCTTTGTGGCAGAAGTCTTTACTGGTTCTCCAGGAAAATATGTTGGTCTTGCAGAAACTATTAGAGGGTTTCAACTAATTCTATCTGGAGAATTAGACGCTTTGCCCGAGCAAGCTTTTTATTTGGTGGGTAACATTGATGAAGCTACCGCGAAAGCTATAAATTTAGAAGTGAAGTAGAGAGCAATTCAAAGAAATGACCTTAAAACTTTGTGTACTGACTCCTAATCGAATTATTTTGGATTCAGAAGTAAAAGAAATCATTTTATCCACAAATAGTGGTCAAATTGGTGTATTACCAAATCACGCTCCTATTGCCACAGCTGTTGATATAGGTCTTTTGAGAATACGACTGAACGACCAATGGCTAGGGGTGGCTCTAATGGGCGGTTTTGCTAGAATTGGCAATGATGAAATCATCATTTTAGGAAATGATGGTGAAATAAGTACTGACATTAATCCGCAAGAAGCTCAAGAAGCTCTTGAAATAGCTGAAGCTACCTTAAGGAAGGCTAAGGGTAAGAGACAAGTGATTGAAGCAAATCTAGCTCTTAGACGAGCTAGGACACGAGTAGAGGCTGTTAATGTTATCTCTTAAACATTGGATTTTGTAATCACTACAAAAAATCCAAATCAGTTTTATCAAAGTTTTTTTGATACTGTGTTCTTCTAATTGAAGACAATCAGTTTGAATGATATACAAACAAGGAAAAAAGAAGGTTAAGCAGAAAAACTTATTAGATACCAGGGTCAATGCAACGGTATCTAATAAGTTCTACCTACTATTGGATTTGAACCAATGACTCCCGCCGTATGAAAGCGATACTCTAACCACTGAGTTAAGTAGGTAATTGAAAACCAAAAAATAAAATTGACCCCTTCTCAAATTATATATAGAATATGCTTTCTAAGCAATACCAATCTATTTCAAGACCAATCTATTCATAAGAAATAAGTCAAAGACCTTTCTTATGGATTAGGAAATATCTATCTTGACAAGAGATCTTTTTTATGTTAAGATGTTTCGGACAAGGGCTATAGCTCAGTTGGTAGAGCACCTCGTTTACACGTGCGCCAATGTTTTTCAAAGAAGCTGTTTATGCAATAAACATGAATCAGTCTGATTCAAAAATCAATGTCTTACTCCATAGATCCATAGATTGGAAAAAGGGGGGAACAATAGCCTGACAAATAATCGGTTCAGCACGATTTTGATGTGATTCTCGATACAAAATCCAATAAAACCCGTCCTTGATTTGCTAGTTGATAAGGTGAATAGCAATCGATTCAATGCTAGGCATAATGAGTATGTATAAGGGCCTCAAGAAACCTCTTTTCGTCCTATGAGACTTTAAGGTGTATAAAGTCTCATATTTCACTCTTACAGTGGAACGATAGAGATTCTCTCATCATCTAGATGAACCTAGGCCGAAGGCAGACCTAAGTCAAGGTAACCCTTCTTTGAAACACTTTGGTATTGCTCCTAGATGCAGGATACTAATAATGAATCAGAGCACATGGAACCATTTCTTTATTTTCATTTTTCCTGGAAAGAAAAAATATGGTGGATTAACTGATTTTCTTTCAGTTAATGAAAGAGCCCAATGCAACAAAATGCGTGTTGGGTCTTTGAAACAGTTTGAATCATTTCGATAATAAATTCAGTTTAATCTGTTTTACCGAGAAGGTCTACGGTTCGAGTCCGTATAGCCCTAATCCATTTCATTTTTGAAGACTTTTTTTAGCTTTTATTTTTTCATTCACTTAAGTACTTGTTTTTTATAGGTTGCGTTGGTTAGTCCATCATTTCATTTATCAAAATGAAAGTTACAAGATGTCCTATGATGGAAACATATAGGACACAGGAAAATCAAAACATTGAATCATTTTAATGCAACTAATTAATTTAGTGTAAAATCTAGTACAAGAAAGAGAAAATCTCATCTTTGAATCCGTATTCGAAATGATAATTGTATATATATACAATTATCATAGTATAATAATTGATATATGGTGAATATATCAATATATATTCTTTTTTCCATATATTCATCTATTCTATGAATAGAATAGAAGAAAGGATATTTCTATTCAAAAATACTTCAAATAGAATATGCTAAAAATCCATAGATATTTCTTTTTCTATGCAAGAAAAAGATTAAGAAATAATTTTATTATTTCATGGATTTATAGGAATATGAAATACGTTAATTATATTAACGTGGATGTATTTCATCGTATTCTTTTTTATTTCTTATCTCTTATTCCATAAGAGATAGAACTTTTTTTTCGAAAAAAAAGAGAAGGTGAAACCAAATAATGGGAGAAACCTTCTTCTGTTTAAGAAGGTTTTATGTTTCCACTATATCGAATTAGAATGGAAGCTAAAAAGAAACAAGTATTCCTTGAATGAAATAGAATCTTTAAACAAGACATGTCACAAAGTCAATTCGATTTGTTTTGTTTGATCAAAATCGATTCTTGTCTCACTTCAGAAAAGAAGTTCTGGTTGAATTAACAACCGCAGTTCGAATCAAATAATTAAGCATATCTCCATTTTATACGAAGGAGCCCTTTTATGTTTCTGCTTCATGAATATGATATTTTCTGGGCATTTCTGATAATATCAAGCCTTGTTCCGATTTTAGCATTTTGGATTTCAGGAGTTTTAGCCCCGGTTCGTGAAGGACCAGAGAAGCTTTCAAGTTATGAATCAGGTATAGAACCTATGGGGGATGCTTGGTTACAATTCCGAATTCGTTATTACATGTTTGCTCTTGTTTTTGTTGTTTTTGATGTTGAAACAGTCTTTCTTTATCCATGGGCAATGAGCTTCGATGTATTAGGTGTATCTGTATTTATCGAAGCTTTTATTTTCGTGCTTATCCTAATTGGTGGTTCAGTTTATGCATGGCGAAAAGGAGCATTAGAATGGTCTTAACTAAATATTCAGAAAAAAGAAAAAAAAAGCAAAGAGAGAATTCCATTAAGACAGTTATGAATTTGATTGAGTTTCCGCTACTTGACCAAACAACCACCCATTCTGTTATTTCAACTACATCAAATGATCTTTCAAATTGGTCAAGACTCTGCAGTTTATGGCCTCTTTTATATGGTACTAGTTGTTGTTTCATTGAATTTGCTTCATTAATAGGTTCACGATTTGATTTTGATCGTTATGGATTGGTACCAAGATCAAGTCCTAGGCAAGCGGACCTAATTCTAACAGCCGGCACTGTAACAATGAAAATGGCTCCTTCTTTAGTACGATTACATGAACAAATGCCTGAACCAAAATATGTCATTGCTATGGGAGCTTGTACTATTACTGGGGGAATGTTCAGTACTGATTCTTATAGTACGGTTCGGGGAGTCGACAAGCTAATTCCTGTAGATGTTTATTTACCGGGATGTCCGCCTAAACCAGAGGCAGTTATAGATGCTATAACAAAACTTCGTAAAAAGATATCCCGAGAAATTATGGAAGACAGAACTAGATCTCAAGAAGAAAATCGATGTTTTACTACGGATCATAAATTTCATGTTCAACGCAGTACTCATACTGGAAATTATGATCAAAGATTGATTTATCAATCACAAGATACTTCAAAGATATCCTCTAAAACGTTTTTGAGATCTAAAGATTCAGTATCTTCCTACGAATTACTTAATTAAATAGGGTTTTTTTTGCAGAATAAGAAAGAGCAAGTAAACCTTTCCTCACAATTTTATGGTGAAATACTTATAAAAATGGGAGAGAGATCAATAGAATGGAGAATGATCATTTGCAAAATTATTTATCTGATTGGCTGGTCAAGTATGAGCTGGTTCATAGATCTTTAGGCTTTGATTCTCGAGGAATAGAAACCTTACAAATCAAAGTCGAGGATTGGGACTCTATTGCTGTCATTTTATATGTATATGGTTACAATTATTTACGTTCTCAGTGTGTTTATGATGTAGCACCAGGCGGATTTTTAGGTAGCGTATATCATCTTACAAAAATACAATACGGTACATATAATCCAGAAGAGGTATGTATCAAAGTATTTGTACCTAGGAAAAATCCTAGAATTCCGTCTGTTTTCTGGATTTGGAGAAGTGCTGATTTTCAAGAACGCGAATCTTATGATATGTTGGGAATCTCTTATGAGAATCATCCACGCCTTAAACGTATCTTAATGCCTGAAAGTTGGATAGGCTGGCCCTTGCGTAAGGACTATATTACTCCAAATTTCTATGAAATACAAGATGCCCGCTGAATGATAAGAAACAAATGTCACTTATATAACACGACTTCCAATTTCATTATTTGAGTCAATGAATATTTTGACGTTGTTTAGATGAAGCAAACAGAATAACTGCAGTATATTCGGATCATGGATTCAAAGTTTTTCGATTCTTTTATTTGGAGGAGAAGTAGAATATTCATGTATTTTCTATCAGCTTAAGATTTTCGAATTGCACCCCAGAAAGTAAGGTAAGCAAAAAAGAAATAGAATAAATAGAAAAAAATCAATACGAAATTCAGAAATAAAAAGGAATCCAATTTGGATTCTGTTTCAAATGCATTCTGTCTATCTATTCTTATCCTCTAACTCTTTATTTTAAAAGTCTTTTTTTGAATTTCGATAATCAAAAAAGAGCATAGCCTGATTCATTCTATGCTTTTCCATAAGCATAGAAATTTTTTTGATTTCTATCTTGCAAAAAAGATGTTTGGATTTCTTTACAGAAATCCATGAATACACATTTTATTCTATTTTTCAATTTATATACCAATCTATATAGAGAAATTTTTTTGATCCCAATATTTTTTCGTTTTGCCAAGAACCAGATTTGAACTGGTGACACGAGGATTTTCAGTCCTCTGCTCTACCAACTGAGCTATCCTGACCATTTGTTTTGGATCACCCGAGTAGAATACTCGTATCTATGCTCTTGTAGCTACATCAATTAGCTAAATTGAACTAAAATAACAATTTATTTCAAAAAATTGAATAGTCAATGGTAAGATAATGATATGATTGGTAATCATTTCGTTATAGAGATTCCTTACTTTTATTTTATTATTAAAATAATAATAATAATAATATTTTTTTTTCAGATCTACTTTCGAAATGAAAAAGTTGAATAAATTCAGAAAGGGTGGGAAAGTATATTTCTTCTTTTTTCTATTTTTTAGAAAAAAAATAGAAAAAATATTTAGGAAACCGAATGGGCTTTTTATTGGGGATAGAGGGACTTGAACCCTCATGATTCAAAAAATCGACGGATTTTCCTCTTACTATAAATTTCATTGTTGTCGATATTGACATGTAGAATGGACTCTCTCTTTATTCTCGTTTGATTTATCATCATTTTTTCATTTGAAAAAATCGAAAAAACTCTATAATGAATAATTTGATTACTAAAAAAGAAGTTCTTTTCTCATTGAACTTCTTATTCGAATCAATTCTCCATAATTGATTCAGAATTTTTCAATTCATCAAAATTTCATAATCATTCAAAATTTCTTTATTAACATGAATAATATGATTTGATCGTGATTATTATCAATCAAATGATGAATCATTAATATATGTATGTATTTCTTTGGTATACATCGCTATCCTTTCTTTTAATTTCGATAGAGACATTCTACCAATGCAACATAATAAACTTTATTCGTTAGAATAGCTTCCGTCGAGTCTCTGCACCTATCCTTTTTCTTTTTGATTTTCCAAAGAATTGGAACCTTACATATATGAATTTTTTGTAATCAATATATATTCGTTTTGTTTTTGAAAAAAAACAAGATTTGGCTCAGAATTGCCCATTTTTGATTCCAGGGTTTCTCTGAATTTGGAAGTTAACACTTAGCGGGTTTCCATACCAAGGCTCAACTTAATCAAGTCCGTAGCGTCTACCAATTTCGCCATATCCCCCCTTCTTTCTTCTTTTTTTGTACTAAGATTCAATATGCAGTTTTATCTATTTTTCTTTGATTTCTCGTCTCTCTTCCATTATTATTATTTTTTTTGAATCCTTGAATTCTTTTCAATTTCCATAATATGGATTTATTGAATATTGAATGAAAAAATTCAATACGATTCATACTGCTATTTGTTTTTCACTGTCTTCTTTGAATTCAAAAATGCATCTCTGTTCGAGAAAATAAACATTCTTTTTTTGAGTCAGAAACGATTCTATATATTATTATATTTTCGAAAATATAAGAATAGAACATTCTACCTATATATATATTTCTCTTTCTTGTGAAACTTCTTTCAACACTGATAAAGCCCTACATTCACTTTTTTTTTTCAAAAAAAATCAAAAATGGATTGAATCAAATTCAGATTGTATCTTTATCTGAATTCTTCGATTCAGTCAGATCAATCTTTTCGAATCTAATTAACTTAACATAATTGACTCTAATAGTTTTAGTTGAAATATAATAAATATAGTATTATTAATATAATACTATGTGACTGTCAATGAGGAAATCCGTATTCAAATAGTTTTTTTCAAATACGAAAATAAGAAATAGATTTTTCTAATAGAAAAAATTCGATTTCTATTATAACTGATCAATTTGTAAAACAAGAAGTAGGATTGGATTTGCTTGCACTATATACATCAAAGAGCATATAATAAGGGTGTATTTGGTGCATCAAATCAAATACACTAAAGGATACCCCCAATAAAAAAAAAGAATAATTAACCATGTTACCATAACATGTTTTTTAAAGTTAACATAAATAATGTTAAATCTTAATTGATTTTTTTTTGAAGATTTTTACTCCATTTAAAGTCCATCTCGAGTAGATCTTGTTCTTTTGAGAATTCTTAATTCAGAAGTTTTAGAAGGGAGCTTATGTCACCACAAAACAGAGACTAAAGCAAGTGTTGGGTTTAAAGCAGGGGTTAAAGATTACAAACTTACTTATTACACTCCGGAGTACGAAACCAAAGATACTGATATCTTGGCAGCGTTCCGAGTAACTCCTCAACCTGGAGTCCCTCCTGAAGAAGCAGGAGCTGCAGTTGCTGCGGAATCTTCTACTGGTACATGGACAACTGTTTGGACTGATGGACTTACCAGTCTTGATCGTTACAAAGGACGATGCTATCATATCGAGCCTGTTGCTGGAGAAGAAGATCAATATATTGACTATGTAGCTTATCCTTTAGACCTTTTTGAAGAAGGTTCTGTTACTACATGTTTACTTCTATTGTAGGTAATGTATTTGGTTTCAAAGCCCTACGAGCTCTACGCTTGGAAGACTTGCGAATTCCCCCTGCTTATTCAAAAACTTTCCAAGGTCCACCTCATGGTATCCAATCTGAAAGAGATAAGTTGAACAAGTATGGTCGTCCTCTATTGGGATGTACTATTAAACCAAAATTGGGATTATCCGCAAAAAACTACGGTAGAGCATGTTATGAATGTTTACGTGGTGGACTTGATTTACCAAAGATGATGAAAATGTAAAA
>JAMFTS010006974.1:0-21400 GCA_028095005.1 Rhynchospora pubera
TTTTACGATGCATTATTTGATCGGGCGCGTCCCGGTTCAGAAAGAAAGAGGGAAAGTTCCCTCCTTATGAGGCTACGGATCGCTTCCCGGCCGGGTTCAATGATTTCAAGCTGCTTCCACGTTCAAAACAGGGATTTATTTGCGTCGGTGGCGTGTGGGAGAAGCTTTGCCCTGGATAAAAAAAATAAGGAAAAAGATCAAAAAGTCAACAGGCAGGGCTAAAGCAAATACACCTCTTTAGACACACTCTCTTTAATACGAATATAATTACACGCATTTTACACCACTCCTTTTCTACCTTTTTTTTTTTTACTACTGGCAAATGCTGATTCTGATCAACAGGACCGAAATCAACTCAGTCGGAATGGAAAGAAAATCCTTGAACCTTACGCAGTAGCTTCTTTGATAGCTTATCCTGTAGCAGGTGAGACAGTAGGAGTCAAAGTTCTTTGTGCTCTTCAAACAGCTCTAGTTCTTGGTATTGCAGTAGCTTCAGTTCATGCTGAGGAAAGATCAACATGGATTCCCGCAGCTGGCTGTGCTGCGTCTTCAATACGAGTGTATTAATAGCAGTAAGAGAAAAAGAAGGGCCTAGCGTACTTTCGTGACTTAACGGGCGGTGTGTACAAGCGTAAGGAAACTAGGTAAGGTATGTAAACAAACCTATACGGCGATCGGTCTTCTAACTATCCCCGGCGAGAACAGAATACCTTTCTGTCTATTGCCTTGGGCAAGCAGGTCGGGTCAAGCTTGTCTTTGGTCTTATGGACTGGGATGGGCCTAAATAGAGTAGGGCGTTCACTCACTCTATATGATAATGCTCTCTTCAAAAAAAGGGAAAGGATACCGACACCGGGCTAGGCAATGGTCTGTGTGTGACTCGAAAGAACGAGCGGAAGCAGTCAAGTGAGAACTTTTAGATTGGTCCGGGCAGCGTGCACTCTATTCAGGAAAGCCATCCATCATTCTGACTCACCTCGGCATACATACTACCGCCTATTTCATTATACTATGGGTGCCACCTGCCGCATTAGTCTATTCGTACGTACCGCTGACTGACATGCGTGCCTCTGAGATAACTGATGTCTTTCGTGTTGTGTTCGTTGGAACATGCATGTGGGGCATCTGTATGATGGTATGTGGTTAATGGGAAAAGATAAAGGCTTTGTTTGAGAGAAAATTAAGAATTCTGCCCTTTTCTTCTATGTGATTTCTGATAATGCTTGTGATGTTCCCATGCGATACTATTTAACATGGGTCTGTATAGAATGAACAGATTGGCTAAGGACTTTGAGGCAGGCAGCCGGGACTTGTTCACTTGATGTATGGCAAACATCAAAAGTAACGCACCTTTTTGCTTTGACGTCTGCGGTACACAGATTTCGAATAGGTTGAAGTCCCTTGTTTATAGTAGTCATAGAGTGAGTAGATACTGAAGATGGTGGTACCCTGTTTGCAAATCGATCTTCGATAAAACACTCGAGCCTTGCAACTGATCAAATAGATCATCGATCCGGGGGTACTTGTTCGGCACTGTTACTCTGTTTAGACCACAATAATAGATACAGAGTCGGAGACTTCCATCTTTCTTTCGTACAAAAAGGACAGGTGCGCCCCAAGGAGATACACTGGGGCGAAGGGAAATCGAATCCAAAAACAAAATTGAAACACGCGCCAGGAAGAAACAATCAGCTTCACCTGTTCTGCCGAACTCCCTGTTAACTACTAGACTAGGCATTTGTATATTCGGCAACTATCTCCGCAGATTAGGATTGGCTGAGTTTAGATTGGCAAACCAAATACTTGACCTTACCTGAGCTTAAACACTTTACCGGAAAAGCAAGGCACAACTGCTTACTCCTTCCTTTAACAGCTCACTTTTTCACGCAACTGCGCATTGACTAACACCCGACATTTACTTTTTGACCGAAACTGCTTGCTAGGTTACTTGGAGTTTCTTTACCCGCAATTTCATCACCGCCTTGCGTGTCTTGGTACATTTAACTACAATCTCCTGCAACTCGCACTTTTGCAGCACTCTACTTTAGCTGAACTGGAACAATTGGTGCCGGGCCGGCCCCTTTCTTGCCAATACGAATACAGGGCAGCCAGCCGTTTCATACATTGAATTCCTTTCAACCAAACTCCATTCACAAACCGAGGTACAAAAGAAGATAGAGTGCACGCGTTCTAAAGATAGAAGTAAAGTATCCCTACTTTGTAGTTACTTTCCTACATCTTGTAATAACTGACATTTCTGAACTCAAGATGGGGCTGGGCCGCTCGATTCTAATACCAGTAACAGACTTCACAAGATGACATGGGTGTACCGCTGAATCTTATTCATCTCTTGAACAGGGCAATTACCTCCTTCTTACTTCTAGCAATCCTAAATCCAGTAAGCGTTCTGAAAATACTAAATCCTTTAAACGGGCCAGGGTTTACCCTAACTCACAGGCTTTTATTAACTTTACCCTACCTGAGTTTGCTGACTTTACCTTACCAGGCTTTACTTTATCCGGATCCGGCTTTAACAGAGTAAACGGGTTCCTAGGAAAACAAGAGAGAAGTCCGGTATCCGTACCTTACACGCCTTTAATACGAATCACATTTACCCTTAACTGGGCTAAATAGGCAAATTGGAAAGCGCTTCTTCCTTTCTTTAACCTGCATTGAATTGCATGGTTCCGGACATCCTCCTTCAACTTACATTGAGTAACCATTCCCTGGCACCTTACACTGCTTCCTATTTATGAACTCGTACGCATCCTATCTTGTTTTCACCTACCCTGACACAGCATAAAAATGCCTCTTCTTACCGAAACTGGTATACTTTTTCTACCTTCTTGCCTCTTTTCTTTTAGACTGCCGACCGATTGAACTAATACGAGCTTCCCAGTTACATAAGAAACGTAGTAAACACAGGGAAAAATGGCATAAATGGGATTAGCACTCCTAGGATTGTCAGCGGTTTCTTCCTTTTTTATGAAACACCGTGTTTTTTGCCATACTTCGTATTTCTCCTCTAAGCGTCACTGCGAATTTAGCAAAAAAGTTGTGTTTTTCCATATGGCTGGACTCAGAAATTCTAAAAAGGTTGGCCGCCTCTTTCTTAAAATGCTTCTGAGAGGTTTTGCATATGGGTGGACTCAAAAAGGTTCAAAGCAGTTTCAGCCGCAGAGGGAAAAAAGGCTTTATTCCTTTTGCATATAGGCGTGGACTACTTTTTGCAAAAAGGCGTCCACGTCATGTAGGGCCGCTTTAGTACTGTTGCCCGCGGCTGGACTCAAAAAGTTCCCAAGCCGCGGCCTCCTTTCTAATCAAATTGTACTTAAGGGTTTTGTCCGTGGCTGGACTACAACCGAAAGAAAGAAGGACCCCCTGGGTACCCTATCTCTAAATGCAACAGAGCCCTACCACTTGACTAATTCTACCCTCCCTCCTATTATGCTTTACCGGTACGACGCGCCAACCTAATTCAACAAAGCACAGGAGTCGGAAGTAAAAAAAGCAAGTGCCCGCCGTCAAAAGAGGACATAACCTTATCTAGGCTTTATAAGGATACCGTGGTACTTGCTAGTTATGACAGAATAGATTAGTCACCAAAACTATATACTCTGTGGTCGGCTTTCTAGACCGTAGCTGTTACGACACGGCATGAAAGAGGAAGATTCCGTAACATTTAGCTACGCTATTTATTTACCGAGCGATCAAACCTAACTGGAGGAGAAACCACAAGGGCAGACGATGACCAAGTTTGACATAAATCACCTATGCCTTAAAAAAGTAATGAGCATAAGAACAGTCAAAAAGCACTTTTCAGATATACACTCCTCATTAATGTTACTACGAACGAACACACAAAAGCATTAAGCGATAGAGAAAGTACAAGGTAAGCTGCCTGCCTATGGCTGTAAACTCTAAAAATGCTCCTTCCTAGAACGGACGTAATATAAAAATACCGAAAGTACGTACAAAAATCTGAATCTATATATGGTCAACAGCTAAGTATTAAGCTATTTCTTATGCTTCAAACTGCTTAGTTCTTTTACATAAATCTGTTAACGCGCGAGCTGAAGGTGGTGCTTTTTCAACCTTGTACTTTTTTCTTTCAACCGTAGTCTAACCATAGGGAGGGGTAATCTTCCTTGCATCCGGGTTTGGGACTTCTTGAGAAACAAAGGACGAAGAAGCCGAGGAACCAGAAGACCTTTTAACCCCAACCAGATGCCTCTGTCTTCCGTTGCCTCGCAATCTTTACAGCAAGTGAAATACCATCCGAACACGCAGATGCGGGGGTAAACTCCACCGACTCTAACTAAGATTCTTCTTCTTCCGGTATTTGCGTTTTGAGCTTTTCTTGGTTTCGCCTCTCTTTCATTCTTTTAGGAGCAAGTATCTTGATTCCAGCTACCATCTTTGCTTATTTACCTAGGTAGGCTTTCTCTTATAGATTTCTTTGGCTCACGGCTCTGACTTTCCTCATAGCGGCAATTACTTCCTCCGCAACTACAGAAAAACATATCCCGCCACTATCTAGAATTCCCCTGCTTGAGAACAACCTACCCATTGGCTATACTTATTCATATACAACACGCAGCTGCTTGTTCGAAAGGATATTTTGGTAAAGTAGAGAGGAGACGTATTTGCCCGCCCGCGGGTCGAGATGTCTTTTCCTTGCATTTACATATATATCTTAAAAGGACGGACTCTCTGCCATTTCAGTCTTAAGGCATTACAGTTCAGAATTCAAGTTCAGTCTTAAGGCATTGACAGTTCAGAATTAGAGCGAGAATACAGGTGATGCTGGGAAGTAAAGCCAGTTTGGGGGGAAGTATGCTGATGGGCATAAACAGTACAAGGTACAAGATGCTTTTGACAAACTATGTGGACGAGTGCGATCCCTTTCTTGACCAGAAAGAGCATAGGTGAGCGTGCATAGGGTCTTCTGTCTGGGATAGTTGAAATAAATAGACTATTTATTTTCTGCATATTCATCTATGAACCATCTTTCTGACTGATTTCAGTACTCTTGCTTGCTTAGTGGCTTTCTTTTGCTCCACCGTATTATGTAGGTAGAGGGTTCGGCGCTTCTAAATAAAGTCTTCTACTTCTAAATAAAGTATAGAACAACAGGAAGTGGGTTTATTCCTGTTTAAGGCAGTAAGAAGGCAGTAAATGAAGAAGACAGTAAAGGGAAATACGGATGTTCAATAATGGAGCATTGTCCTCGTATACTTTTTATATCTCGTAGACTTTTATGTATACAGCTAGCAGAATATGTGTCCACCAGAGCAAGTATAGTTTATCTTCTTACTGGGCAGAACTAGTAATGCAAGATTCCGTCCGTGTCGAGCAAAGTCATGCTCGCTCGCATACATTCATACCTCCTTGCCTACCGACTTTACAACGGCTTTTCTTCGACCTCGTTTTGCTTGACTTGAATGCCTTGCTTTAAGTGACAGGAGTGAAATAGGAAATACGCATTTTGGAATTAAAGCTTCCCACCTTCAATAAAAAAAAGAAGCAGCACTAAAAGTTTTTCAGTTGAGTGAACGTAGTTCACCCTTTCCATTGACAGTCGCTATTTGAGCTAGAGATTAAGCTGAAAAGTGCGTTTGCTTCCTTGCTTCACTTGAGTGCTTCGAGGCACACAAACTACACTATCTACGAGAAACCCCACAGTGACCATAAACCTAATAAGCAGCACTTGATATACGGTTTTCATTAAACAGTACTTGATATACGCTTTACAGGGCTTTCTGCTTTGACTGTAGAAAGAGCTTTTGATTCCCTGTCTGCTTTATCGTGTGTTTCTTTTTTCTCGTAAAGAGTTACTACTAGATATTTGTCTGTCTGTGTGTGTGCCATTTGCTCATTAGAATAAGCAGCCAGCCCGCCCGGCATAAGTGAAAAGCACTTTCTTTCCTTTGCGCTACCAAACCTGTGTGTTAGAATAATGCATTACCAAATCTAATAACCAAAAGACTGTACACTGGTTCATGTCCATTTATTTCTGCCCTCTTTCTCAAAACAGGTACCGGCCTTCTATACAATTACGGTTATGCTCATGATTAATAAGACTTTTGATTTATCCTGCTACAATCTTGGATTACGTGTGTGCCCGTTTGTTTTGCTCGACAACCACAGCTTTTTTGCAAATGCCCCTTCCTTAATGCTCAATTTCGAAGCAAGCAGCGAGCCGTCCGTAGGGTTGAAAGAATTCCACTAGATAAATGAAGAAAATCGCTATGCTTTAGTGATAGTGTCCATGGAGAAGCGAGTTGCTTTAGCGAGCGGTAAAAAGATAGCAAGCAGAAAACTCTACCTCTACCACGTCTTTCAAGAAGGAAGGCTGTCCTAGGCGTACTTTATGTTTGTATTTATTTTCAAAAGCTTTCCTTTAGTCTGCACTGTAGGGGTATCCGGGCATCAGCAGTGGTGTAAAAAGCAGTAAATGAAGCACTTAACGAGGAAGAAGTATAGCAGAGAAGCGGGCACTCTACGTATTTCTCTTCCTTGGTGACCTGCACACACATAGATAGGCCTTACTGACTTGGAAAAGTACCCTCACCCGAGTAGGTAGAACTAAAGCTGGCTCTCAATAAATAGAGACTCTATATATACTACAGCATACGGGCGTAGGTAGAACTGACTTTGTTAAGCCTTAAGTAAAGTAGGTCCCTCCCGTGTATCTTTGATCAAAATACGCCTCAACATCCATCCGCAGTACGGAAAGTTGTAAAACTGTGAGTCCAAAGTAGGAGAACGCAGCCCGAACCCCAGTAAGCTAGTGAAGAGATAATTGAACCTATCTATAAGTAAGCTAGTAAAGAGATATTTTATACTAAATTGCATGGTAGAGTATTATCAAGAAAGCAAGGTCAATCTAAGCTGACTATGAACTCGGGTGGATTCTTTGGGCGGGCGTATTTGGAAATGCAAGTAGCTAGCTCGCTAGGTCAGGGGCACTACTCTGGTGCACTCTACACTTTTGCACTCTATACAGAACAGATGCACTACTAAACGAGGTCTTCGAAAATAATATCTCTCGCTTTCAGTCTGACCCGGACACTCGAATAGGAAAGTCTCTCAATGAAAGAAAGCCGATGCCTAGCTACCTGAAAACCATACCCTTCGCCTATGACCACTAAGAAAACATCACAAGGTTTTAGACTTGCCATTATCTCTGTCCCTTCCCGAACACCTTCGTTCCAGTGAGTAACTGCACTATTTCGACCTTACTCTCTTGCCCTTACATGCCACCCATTAAGCACTACATACTATATAAGACCACTCACTATTTTAACTCCTAGCATTCCATGATATTGCTTGACTTTACTTGGTCCTTCTTTCCTGTTTTTTATTCACTATGTCACGAAGTTGATAAGCTCACGCAACCCATTCTAGAATATTAGAGTCGGGAGTACCGAACTAGTACAGCTATCTACGAGAAAAGTAAACGATCAAACCGACAAAAAAATATACTAACATCACACCTATAATGCCACCGAATAGCATGGTGTCTTTTTTTTAATTCCACCCCCCCTTGCCCGAAATCCTGCTTTGGTGGGCTCCCCCCCCAGGGTGACACCGAAGGTCTACCCCCTTTCGTGCGCCCCTCACCTCCCTCAAAATTCCATCGATTATAGCCATCGCTAATAGACGTCCCAGTCCGTCCCAGGGACCCTTCCCCATGCCCGAGTGAGAGGGTGCCTCTCTAGCATAAATGATTCACCACAAAACGATTGCGTTTCTACACTCCCGTCCCTTATTTCTTCTTATTCTTACGCTCCTGGTACCTTTTGCTATCATATTCTCGTTTTGCCGCCCTGCGAGCCTCTTCGGCGCGTGCTGCAATTTCATTACGTCGTTGCAGATCCCTCTCATATTCTGCCCTAGCTTCAGGTGATGCCTCGTTTTCTAGCCATGCCTCTATTTTTTTTCTTTCTGCCGTCGCTTTCATAAACTGTTCAATTGGTGAACAGTGCGTATTTGGCTCAATGGGCTCTTTCCCTTTCTTCCCTTTGCCCCTTGAACTAGAAGCCCCGTCGTGGGCTTCGGCGGTGTCATTTTCATGAGCATGCGCGGAACCTTCGGCCGATAAATTTGCTTCCACCCGGCTTATTCGGGCGGGCAAATCACAATAAAGGTTGTTAGACCCCGACTCACTGTCTGCCGGTGCAATGAGAAACTGGCCATCTTCTATAAAATTGAGAAACCAATCGTGATCTGAGGAGTTAGAAGAAGATGGAGTTGGTGCAGCGGGAGGGCCTGCAGGGTGGGTGGAAGACGATAGACTTTCATGACATCTTAGAGAATCGCTGTTCAAATCGCGAGCTCCACGAGCACCATCATCGGCGCAATATGCTACTGTCACAGGAATGAAATGGAAAAACATCTTGATCCATACAAATGAAATGAAAGCGTACATCAGTGCTCGACAGAAGGAATTCGTGCACATAAGTAGGTCGAATTTGAACCGGAATTTAGCTATGAAGATCTTAATTCTATTTTTCCATTCCTTGAGGCCTGCGCATTCGATGCCATCTTCTTTGACGGGGATCTCTCCAAATGGGTGGTGAGCATGCTGCATCAATGCACTCACTTCCTCGATATATGGGCCCCATAGAGTTCTACGAAGTAGTGCACCTCGCCGTAAGAAGACGAAAAAGATTTGTAGTAGAGCGGGAAAGAAGAAATTACTCTTCCTTACTATACTTCTTTTATGGTAAGCTTCGTGTCAGGAAATTGCTAGAAAATGGGTTCTTACCTGATGAGCTCTTCCCTATGCTATCTCCCCATTGAATCCCAGTCATGGCTTACAAAAGACCAGCAGAAAATTGCCTGACACCTTAGGACTGGATATCCTCATTTCAGGACTAAGGGAAAAACAAACTGCTTTTGGTATTCCTGTTTGACCATTAATTTGAAAGACTTTCCCGCTTGCTGCTGGGGAATCAGTTTCAGTCTTCTGCGAATCCATTTTCCTTTCTCTTTTTGGTTCTCAGCCAATCCCAGAATAAGCAGAAAAGAGATTGATGTTAGGCAGAGAAGTGGAGATCGACGATTAAGGCGGCGATCGGGAGCGATCAGCACCTCAGCAGTAGGACATAGCGACTCTCTCTACTGTAGAATGAAAGAAAAAAAAGTCCTCAGTGCGCCAGACTGTTGAACAGACAAGGAAACTCGTTCTTGTGTGAAGCTTTGGAAAGCAAAAACAACCAATTTGCACTTGGGCATGGGAAATTCTCTTGGTATAGCCCGCTCAGATATTTACACACTGCAGCAGAAGATAGGGGATTAGCTTACCACATTTCTTATTTTTAGTTAGTATGAACTATTGAACCGGATCGCAAGGGAAAACCCTCTTATTGGCTAGAATCTTTTCTTCACCCAATATTTCAATAAGTCAATCCCGTAACTAGGCTACTTTGACCAGAACTCCAATCTTCTCTTTAGACCTCGTCCTACCACCAAAGTGGGTTCCTAGCTCGACAAAGAAAGAGAAGTACAAGCAAGTACATCAACAATGTTGTCAAAGAACGAATGAGAGCATATAGGATAGCTATAATGAATAAAGAAATCGCCGTATGAAAAGCGAAAACTTCCGTATATATCATAATATGTAGAAAATATTATTGTGCATGGGTAATAATCCAAGTAGGAATATCTTCTGATAGCTAGTGAGAGTCTGTTTATAAAGTCGGTGTCGAAAAAAGCCAAAATAACTCCTCCTTCTTGGCAGATATAAAGATCATCCCGGTAACCGAGTAAGTAGTCGAACTAGACTGGAAGGTTGATGAAAGGTGATGTTCAGTCTGTGTTGTAGGCCCGGTTGTTGCGCTTCGATATGAAACAATGACATTAGTTGATTATACTGCCTCTGGTCTTTCCAAGATATTCAACTCTTTCATTTATGCTTTGTACCGGGATGAGCGACTTCTTTCAGGCAGCTAGAGATCTAGTGAGTGGCAAGCTTACTTTACTGATGGCATCTCTAAGGAGACAGATCTGAGCCTACGTACTCAATTAGAAGAGGATCCTAGCCTTTAATCAATAGATCTTGACTACAGGCGTGATCGGAGATGAGTTCAGATCTCTAACGAGATCGGCGAGAGTGGAATATTGATGATCTCGAAGCATTCTCTGAGAAAGCTAACAGTGCTAAGGAATCTCGTGAGAACTTTAACCACCTCAGAGTTCTCGCAGCAGGTGCAGCAATAGTAGGATGCATTGCAATGGAATAGATATAGAGAATAGGAGAGTTCCAAATGAGTGAAAGGCAGAGAGTGCTCAGGCTGAAATATAAGAAGCAGGCTAAAGCTCTTTTCACTCTATTGAAGATAGAGACAAACTCCTGCCTGCTGGTAGTGGACCGAGTAATCATGAATCATGTAATGTGATTAGCCTCCAGGAACCTAGTTCAAAGCCCGAATCAAGCTCTCCATACGGATTAGCCTCGGGTTAGATACAATTGCTTGCTTGGCCTGGATAGAAGAGGGTAAAGCGTCAAGTAGGGGTGGGGTCTCGCTCGGGCAACTTTCAAAAGTGCGAAGGTTATCCTACTTGAGGATGATTTATTTTGGGAGAATATGGCTTGCTGCCCAAAGGAAGTAGAATGGGAAGGCAGAATTCCGAAAAAAAAGACGTATCAAAAGATGATAAAGGAAAGTGCCCTACCTCTCTATTGGCTACCAAGACAGAGAATTCCTCTTTTCTATTAAGAATGGCCTGAGTAGTAAATCTCTTTATCAAAAGGCATGTTTCTAAGTAAGAAGAAGGCGCTAGGGCAGTGTTTCAGGTAGAGGAATGGGTTTAGAGTCAGGAGTTTGGAAGTTGGATATGCGATTGCAGTCTCAGGTCTGGGGGCGGTCCCGGCTTTGATGAAACTAGAAAGATTCTAGCTAGCGGTGGTAGATGGAAGTCCAGTGCAAAAAGAAAAGAGAAGGTGCTTTCTCGTCAAAAAGGCGGTAAAGCTCATCAGGTAAATGATAAAGGAGGAAGGTTATGAAGTACGCTTAGCAGCTATGCTAAGGTCAAGAATTTGCTTAGTATTGAAACTTAGGGGCGAAGCTGCTTACTCGATAGAGTAAGGAGCGGAAGTTTCAGTTAGAATGGAAAAACCAGAACAGCAACGTTCTTCATCGCCTCGCTTCTTTGTCACATTCACGTCAAAGCATCCACTCTTCGGATCACTTCTTACCAGAATATCAGCTTCTTTGGTGATAAAGAAATCATTTAAGCTTCTCTGGCATGAAGAAATAAGAGAAAAAAAAAAACTATCAGTCACAGAAAGAAGAGATGAAAGGAAAGGAACAAGACTTATTACACCAACGACTGATTCAACATAAACTGGAACACAGCGATCAGAAGCAGTGAATTCATTCCTAACGGGAGAGATAAATTCGACTCGTGATTTTCCATCTCTGATCTATTGGCTTTCTTGTAGAAAGTTCCTCCTACGGGAGTGATCCAACAAGTTACAAGGAAAGAGAATAAGGTATTTTTCTTTCCAATCTACAGCCCAGTGCTCTGCCGTAACTTTAGTTAGGTAAAGCCCGCTTCCGCACACTCTGTCATGTCCTCACTTAAACCTACACTCTTTAGCCACCGTAATTTCGCAGCTGGTAGAGGAGGAGGGTTGGCAAAGAGAGGAGTAGCTTAAAAGGTGAGGACAGTAACGAAGAGAAATAAATAACCATCACCACGCACGACTTCAAAGCATAACTAGTATGCGCTGGTCTTGCAAACCTATTGAAAAAGAAGGAGCATAACGAAGGTAAGCCTAACGTAAGTAAACTCTTCCACTAAAAAGAAGTGAGCAACTAGAAGGCAAGTGAAAGAAGGGACAGACGAATCGAGGTTCGCAGAAAGCTACTTCCAACAAACACTAACCATAGCTTTTCTTTGCTTCCAAGTAGGAGCTCGTGGTCGATCCACTTTACCACGTTGCACTGAACTATCCAATCCAAGCAAGCAAAGAAGTAGGGCAAGAACTAGCATTAAGCAAATAGGAGAACCGCTCATAGCTAAAGAATGGGCTAGTGCCAGCTCTGGTATGAACTGCCAAGAGCAGAAAGGTCACCAACTCCTGTTTTGACTAGTGAAGTTTAGCTTGTTCGCTTGCAAGTAAAGATAGGTATATTTTTGAGCTGGGTCAGTCACGAACTTACGAGCAGCTCATCTCTTTTCAAACACTGGTATAGTAGCTTCCGGAAACCCATCCCTGTACTATTGTCAACAACGTTTAGGGTAGCCTACTGCTAAAAGACTAACTTTGCCTCGTGCGTATGCGCCCTTCCTTTCGACTGGAGGAG
This sequence comes from Rhynchospora pubera, assembly GCA_028095005.1. NCBI lineage: Eukaryota > Viridiplantae > Streptophyta > Magnoliopsida > Poales > Cyperaceae > Rhynchospora > Rhynchospora pubera. The sequence goes on from JAMFTS010006974.1 coordinate 12,321, forward strand.
CCTGTCCTGTATAAATCAGCCTATTGTAGTTCGCGGGAAAAAGAAAATAGTGCTTTCCATACCTCAACCGAGGAGGAGAAGCCAGGAACAATAGTTAACATAAAAGAAAGAAATCAAACCTGGAAAAAAAAGATCTCAGAGGATTCCTCACTTCCGATCAGTGTAAAAGACTGTCTTATTCTGTTGGGGTAGAAAGGTATTCGATCCACTTACTCCTTACCCTTTTGTCTTAGAACACAGTGGATCCTTTAGTGCGACCTACTACTTGACAGAACTTGGTGCCGAGGTAGAACTTGCAATGGATGCAGAGCCACAAAGGAGTAGGGAAAGGAATTGCTTCCCGCTAGGCTAATAAGAAAGAACTACCACGTTCTGGAGTCTGGAGGAAGAGCGCTTGTGCATGTGTGCAGGCGCGCAGCGTCTACGAATATCCAAGTTTTTCCCCACGGAGTTCTTGATGGAATCGAACAGATTCGGTTGGGTCGACCTTCTCCATTACCTAGTTGCCCTTCGAAAGAGAATCAGGGGAGGCTATGATGGAGATGGAGGTACACCACATGGATGGGCTCACCCAGAGGCAATGCCTGGTGTGGTAACTGATAGGTTCCATGAGGAAGACTGTGAAGCAGCCAACAATAAATTGGAAAAGCTGAAAGGCCCCTCTTCCTCTTCACACCCTATTTCTCTGAGTTCTTCTGAGGAGGAACCCACACCACCCAGGAAGGCTAGGAAGACAGGCAAGGCTGTCCAACAGGAAGAAGGGACCTCAACAGCAGTAGGCAGAGACAACAGCACTCCTGCCCAGGGGGATTCCAAGACTTCTGCTATCTCCTATCTCATTGCTCAGCTTCACGCGCGCTTTGCTCTCAAGGCGCTGCGGGGATCTTCACTATTGGTATTAAGGTTCCCCCTACTACCACTGAAGTGCATCTCTCTCAACAACAGTACATCAGCCCTTCTTCAGTCCAAGATGGATGGAGCTAAGCCCAGTACTACTCCTTTGGCTGCTGATGCCACTCTTTCTCGATGGACTAGCTGATCGATCCTGCAGCTTATCGTAGTTTGGTTGGTGGTCTAAAGTATCCTACAATTACTCGTCCAGATATTGCTTATGCTGCAGGTTGAACAGTTATAAGCGTCGGGTTTACTAATGCCACCATTCCGGGCTTCAGTGAAACCTTCTCTGGTGAGGAAAGAACTGAAAAAGGTCTTATCAACCGGTGAGTACAAAGGTAAGTTCAAGTATTCAACCATCTGGCATATTATCGATCGACGTATAAAACGTACTCGCTATGAAAAATTCCTATTGAGTCTGGCTGGTGCTTATGATGGCTACAGGATTTCTTTCCCCGCCTTCATGGACTAATTAATTGTCCTTCTATATATATAAATCATAGTATTTGGAAGAAATATGGTAAATGCTAGGGATGAAAAAGTCATCTTAGCAAGGCCACTTATTTACTATACGTGAAATTTCAGTTATATAACTTTGACTATTTCAGTATATACAAACGAGACTGAGCCCACATCAACAGTATTATCAAACTCCATTCTAGCAATAACCAAACTACGATGGTTATCTGATAGGAAAATACGTACATGAGGATGAATATCTAAGCTAGAGTAAAAAGCACGTAAAGTAAAAGTAAAGCTTCTGTCACGTAGTTCGTTTTGAAGAAAAGAGATTTGTATCATGATTGTTTATGTCAAAATCATGTTTATCTTTCATTTATGGTTAAGCAGTAGCACTAGGATACATATGAAAGTTACACAAAATAGAGGACCAGCACCGAAAAGACTGCATCGGCAAAGCCAAGTAATTATGAGGAATTCTCCGCTCTATTTGAGAGTCAAGGGGACACATTCACCCATGTACAGCACTTTGCATTTGTTTACTTCTTCTTTTCTGAGTATTTAACCTTTCGATCAGGACTTCCTACTAGTTTCGTTCCTACCCTAATCTTTTCCTGCCTGCTTCATTGACATACTTCGCTCCCATCCAAAAAGCACAAATGGACCGTCGAACTCCTCTTTCCTATTGGTTGAAAGAAAAGAATATCGGTGTCTAGTTAGCTCTATTCCTTACTACAAGTCATCTATCTCAGAGTTCTCCTTTGTTTGATACCTATGCCCTATGACCTACTTGAGCATATTCATATCCTGTTTCCTGAGAATCGAGTTTCCTTCCTAGCGGCGCCCCAACTTACCTATTGTTCTAGCCCTATTCTTTCTTTCTATTTTACATAAACTCATAGAGAGTGAGGGTAGACTGAAGAAAGTCAAAGTAAGAACTCATATTCGTTGAGTATAGGACCACTTGCCCCCCTATTGCTTGCGTATATGACCCCCTCTTTCCCATCCCCTTTCAAAAAGTCCAATCCTGGTACGGTTGTTTGCAAACCAATCCCTTCACCGCAGACACAGGGCCTTCCTTCTAAACTGAACCCTATGCTATGCCACCCGTAGCCATTGAATCTGTTAAAGTAAAGACTTCCGGTCTAGCTAGTTGTCTTTCATTTATCCCTCTTCCTGCTCAAGCTTACTTGGGAGTTGGTGAAGAGAGTTCTAGGGAGAAGTTACCCCCGGATTTGTACCAATCGAAAAAGTTGGTCGAGGGAAATCCATGAGTAGGACATTTTGACCGGTGTTTACTAAAAAAGAGGACGGAAGCCTGGTTGGCTAATTGGTTCTTTCACACCCCCAGGCGTTGTAGGAACAAGCATTGGTACTTCACCTTGATTCATGGGCAATCCACCGCAATTAATAACCACCAACCTAGGAATCCACTGAGAAACATGACATTCACAACCAGAAGGTACCTGCCACTGGAATTGGAGACTTCCATTACTTTGGCCTTATTAACTTGGTAGTAGATCTGCTCAGCTACTCCAATACCCGCTTTCTTAAATACTCTACATCACTTTGTTCTCACTTCTTTCGGCTATATTGGATATATATACTTTGAACACACCAAGGGCAGAGCGATATAATGAATAAGGTGCGTTTGGACAGATGTTTCGCTAATCCTAATTGGATTCTCTCTTCTTATGAGAATCTTATCAACCAGATCAAGACGATTTTATGACTTGTGACTACCGGCTGACTGTACTATTGAAGAGGAGCGCATTCTAATAAGATGAACGCAAAGACTGCAACGCTATCTCTTCGTACTGGTACTATTACCGCTTAGCACACGCGCTACTCGTATCGTCTCGTATCTAGTGAAATGAATGAATTGGTTCGAAAACGATATGAACGAATTGGATTGGAAAGTGCTTTCAGTAGGGCACGAAGGGCTATAAGGTTCCTGAGCAAGTCAGGCAGTATTGTGGGAGTCGTCATCAATAATTTAGAGGGCTTTCCAGGGAAAATTCCCCCTTGGCCTCTCGCGGTTCGCCTTTATTCTTGTTCCTGTTTTATTCTTTCTAGCGATGGATTTGTCAATGTACATGCACCCCAATAATGAACAGCACGCGGGACCCTCCCATAGTTCACAGGGCGATGTCTACACTTATGAACTAGAAGAAATGACAAAGGTTACAAACCAGATAGTAAAACTACAACGTGACTACAGAAATGAAGTGCCACTACTTCAGGGAGCTGATTTTCTCACGGCAACGGATCAGAAGCTCTGTTCTGTGCGTGGGACGCCCGAGTTCACCGCGTGCTTAACAGGTGTACAAGGGGAACTAAAGTGTATTGAGCTCGAAGGGAAGATACACAAAAGAATGTTTAAGCTGCTTTCCTCAGAAAAGGACGTCTCCACATTTTTCTATTCCACCGATGCTGAGCTTCGATCCAGCATAGTTACCGTAACCGGAGATTTCGATTATACATTTCTAAAAAATAAAAGCTTCGAACAAAATGAGTCTTTAGCTATACGCCAGGAAGAATTGCTGGAGTCTATTTCAAGATCGTCCACCAAGGTGGCAAAATGTGATATGATTTATGGTGTCTTACGTTATTATGTCCAACATGGACAATACAAGATTTGCCCGCCGTAAGGTTTAGCGGTAGATTGCCTGTAAAGGTTTGTGATTCGAGTTCATTTGTTGTATAATAGGAGGGAGTAGAAGTACTTATTTTGTGTGTGTAGTTTCTCTGTCTTTTGAAAAGTAGTAAAAAGACGGTTTTTATTACTTTTGACTACTGGTGATCCTACTTTTTTTCATTGATCGGGCGACCCACTGAGGGAAAAACCAAAGTAGGACGTTTTTACCGAGGTTTATTACTTTTTTCATACAAGCAGAAGTGTTTAAATTTGAGGTGCTATTGGAAGAGTTGCTTGCCAAGCTTAGTAAAGACAAAGAAAGAGGGCTAATCTGGTGCAAATCCGCCATTTAGGCTAAGCTCATACCGTACGAAATGCTCAGCTCATCCCTACCTAAATGAATGTATCGTGTTGGAATTCCAGAGGGCTTAATAAACCTAAGAGAATCAGGTTATTAAGGGAAGTTAGGTTGAAAGAACAAGTAGATATTTTGGCAATTAAGGAAACTAAAAAAGCCAAATTGAACAATAGGACTCTTAATAGCATAGCTCCTGGTTTGTCTCATTGGTACCATTTTACTTGTAGGACAACCTCGTGTAACACTTAAACCAAACGTTTCAGCATTTTCCTCTTTCTCTGCTGCCCTATCACTCCTATCTAAATTTACTTACTCAGGTTGTGCACTTGGCTGAGCGAGATCTTACCCTTTGGCATGAGAACCGCCTACCTACGCTAAAATCACTAATGCAGATGGCGGAAGTTAGTAGTTCTCCTCTCGGAGTATTATAAGTCTCTCACGCGTAGACCCTCAGACCTTCTCAGTTCTGCGGGAAGGATATGATCCCAGCTTCGCCTCTTTGATAGCCCGGGAATCCAACCAATGCAATAGCTTTTAAAGCATTAGTGTAGCAACCTCATAGCGAGCTCGTAACAAAGAAAGTAAACAATGCGCCACCCACAAAACCATGACTCGAAAGCAAAGCTAGATCCGTAAACACAATCAAACCAAGTTAAAGACATCGACAAGTGTTAGTAGGCAGGCCTAGATGAATAGGCAAGCAAATCCTGCCCTGAACGGATACCACCATACTTCATCAAGGAAGGGCCCCAGTGATATCATCGCTCATCCAATTATGAGGGACAACAGTAGTCTTTATGAACGACTCCCCTCCGCACAAGCATGCATATAGAAATGCCATCTGTATAGCTACCAGTTACGGCTAGCGTTGGACGACACTCCCCAGACACATTTATCATGTAGGACAGACGAGCATCTCATACTTTTGAATGAAAAAAACTTATGAAAAAAAAAAAATGATGACACAAACACAATCCATTCATTGTTTCATTTATGGTCATGTCCAATGCTTACTTGTGCTTGTGAAGAATATGTCTTCCTTATAGATATTAAAGTGGGGGGGCTCTCGTCTCACTTCGCGGGTCTTATCGAAGAAGAGTTATCTCCATTTTTTTTCTGTGGAAAGAGAATTCTAATTTGTAAAAAAAACTGTGGCTTTCATCTACGCTGGAGGGTTTTTCCTTATGCCGTACCCTAACTTGATGATTCTCCTTCTTTCTTCCTCATTCTTCAGACCGTCATTTCTTCCATCCCCTATGTACAACGTCGGTTTTCTTTCTATATCAGAGGCTGCTGGAGCCGCTGCATTACCCCTTCCTATATGCAATTCCCCTACGATGACATCGGAGTAACTGCTCATACACTCTTGATTGGTGAGAACCACTGTTTGGGTTTTCTAATCCTCCTTCCGGTTGCTCCGGCTGCGGTTGTTGGGGGTCATCCTCTGGTGGTGGGTCCCAGCCCATCTGGGGACCAGTCCTCTACGTCCACCTTACACTCAGTCCACCTATTCCACCAATTAACGATAATGAATTCGGGCCAACGGGTCTCGACACCTCACCCATAACCTAAGAGTCCCCCTGTTACTCTTCCTCTTAAGTTGTCCTCACGAACACCAGCCAAAACACCAAACAAACTCATACACCGCTATAGCGAAGAAATGCGTCTCCCATAAAGCCAATGGGAAGTTTGATACCTTGATGAGAATCATATATGCAGGGAAAACGTACGGCCTGGAGGCATCACTGTATTCATAAATCGCTAGTTAAACTCGTGCAGCCCACTCTGGATTCGCTTGTATAACTTGTTCACGTCGGAGTTTTATGTGGTAATTGAATTAGAATTGTTGAGGCCGAGTAGCGTTGTAACAATGTAATCATCAGGGTCTCCCCCATATCGCTGGGCAAAAAGCTTTTGTATGCCATGAACCGTCCAAATACTTGAGGTGGTAGTGACAGATATTGCTATTGTCTGGGCTATATCTTCAGACAGGCGGTAGAAAGTCAAATTTGCAGGGAAAGAAGTATGCGCAATACGGTGGTGCTTCAGTCTTTGCCGTATAATGCAAAACTCGAACTGAGATTTCTTCAGTATCAACGCTTATCGTTCCTCTAGGCTCGCTTGTAACATTAGTTAGTTAGACTCAACTCTCGTTCGGAACTAAATACATTACTCACTTATAGGCAGTTTGGCTCTACACTTGGCTACGTTACTCGTGCGATTTGCATACATCTGAGAACGAATGAGTGGAATGATAAGAATTTAGTACTTTCACTTTGTTTGAAGAGTGCAGAGCAGAGGATTCGCAATCTGAACTGGCGTGCTCGCATGACCACTAAAGAGATAGCAAACAAGCCGAGCTGGACATGTATAGCCAATACTGTCTACTCATACCAAAAAGCACCCTTCACACACTCGACATCTAAAGAGATAGAAGACAAGTAAAGGTCAGGCACGGGACTATAGTAGTTGCCAAGTCAAGCTCTTTATAGATAAAGTCGCGGAACCCGAGAATATCCCTATTTATTAAACTTATACGCCCTTCTTTTAGACTCACAATGGATGGCCCAAATTAACCGAGCCACTCCGGACGCGAGAGGGCAGAACCGCGCCGGAATAAGAACATTGCCTTTCTCTACTTGATTTGAGAAAATTACATTAGTCCCTTTTTGACCTCTATCCACAGCTACCATACCACACAGTCAATATGGTCCAGAGTAGGTAGTGGAAAGCCCCGTGCTTCGCGTTATCTGTAAGCGGGTTGATCCAGAGAGGAATTAAGGCCGTGGCTTAGCCTATGAAAGATGTGGGACAATGCTATGAAGATGAGATAGCTTCTTTGTTCGTAACATGCCTACGTTACTCACTGGGAGAGAAGAGACATAGCTACGTTATTAGGGACTCTTACCCTTGCCCCAACTACCCTCATTATCAGATTCACCCACCCGTATGAAAACAACACCCTTGTCATTCTCAGGCTGGCTTGTCCCGGGAAAAGGTGGGGATTCTTATTGCTCCTTTGCTAGCTCTTTAGGCAAAGCCAATCCAATTAATTCATCAAGATATTTCCATTTCCAGGAGTGGAGACAGCTGGTTCGATGCTTATGCCACAGCGAAAGTTCAAGAGAAAGGACATAAATGAGGGTTTCAATCCACTCGCAAATCTGTATCTATTTGATAAACTACTCACTTAACAGCTCCCGGTTAGATATATGGACTCCCAAATCAGTTGATTCAGTACGAGCTTACTAAAACACTTGAGACTACGGATCCACTCTCAAATCTGATATCGGGCTTTCACTAGTGATACGAGACCCAAGCTTACTACTTCTTACTTGGTAATACAAGAGATACTCCTAAGCCTGCCAGGTATTATCGATTTATGTCTTTAATTTTTATAGCTTGGTAACGAGAATTACCCACATCAATGGAACTCTCGAAGCGAGCAAGCCTACTAACTCCCTAAACGAGCCAAGCCTGCCTAATAGCTTATAAACGACATTGCTTATTTGTGACTTTCAGTCTTACTTGCTAACTCCAAATCCGATATAAACTAATTAATCTCATAGCCCGTGCTTCTTTATGAGGTATAATTCTTATTTCCAGCTTTTAATCTGCTATTAACAAGGCAGAACTCTATAACCGACTAACCAATTCTTCGTACGAAACGTAAAAGAGAATAAGCAAACTTCTCCTCTATAATCGAATTAAACAGCACTCAAGCCGGTTCGGCTGAGAGTTTGACTAATAGCAGTGAGGACTCGAAAGAGCTTCCCCTTCCCTCGGCCAACCCTTCACTTCAAAATCCACTATATATGAGAAAAGAAGGACTTAATCACCAGCGGGAGCAATTAGAGCAAAGGCAGCAGAGAACTAACTACCATATTATCGTAATGATAACAAAGAATTTATTAATCATTTCATATTTACTATGCCTTTCTTTTTGACTTGATTTTTGCGCTACCAAACTTGTTATAATAATGCATTACACAAGTCTAATAACCTACAATCCTGGACACAGGTTCATGTCCATTTCAGCCCTTGTTTCTAAAAAAAGGTACCATCCTTCTATAGAATTACTGTTATGCTCATTATTAATAAGACTTTAAATTTTATCTTGTGAAAATCTTGGATTAAGTATGGCTGGGTGCCCGTTTTGATCGACAACGACAGCTTTTTTTTTTTTTTTTTTTTTTTTTTCAAATGCCGCTGAATGCTAAATGTCGCAGCAAGCAGCTAGCCTACGGGGTTAAATTAATTCCCACGAGATCAATGATTAAAATCGCTATGCTTTAGTGATAGTGTCCGTGGAGAAGCGAGTTGCTTTGGTGAGCGTCAGGGAAAGAATCTTACTAAGAAAGGAATGATAGATAGAGTACGAGGCATACTATTGCTAGCAGCGAGTCCCCTGCGGAGTGGATAATATCCCGCAGTTGGTGAGCGGGAAAAAGATAGCAAGCAGTAAACTCTACCTCTGCCACGTCTTTGAAGAAGGAACGATGTCGTTAATATACCTAGGCGTACTGTATGTTTATATTTATTTTCAAAAAGCTTTCCTTTAGTCTGCACTGTAGGGGTATCCGGGCATCAGCAGTGGTGGAAAGACCTGCCTTCTACCAGTAAATGAAGCAACTCAACGAGGAAGGAGAGCTGTCACGAGAAGCGGGCGCTCTACTTTGTTACCTTGCTGGGGAGATCTTAGAATAATATATTCTTATGACTTCTAATAGT
>JAMFTS010006979.1:0-21398 GCA_028095005.1 Rhynchospora pubera
ACGTTTGAATATATCTTCAAATTATATTGTTTAAATGAGTATATAATAGAGTTGCAGAAGTTAACGTTATTAACGTTTTCTTCCGTTTAACACTGACGGAACGAAAACGGTAGTAATTTTGGTTACGTTTTTAATTACGAAACGTAACGTAAATCATTTCTGTTACGTGCTCATGAACGGAACATAAACGTAAGAGGAAACAAGAGGCTGTTTCCGTGTACGTTGTACACGTTTGACAGCCCTACCTGATAGCCCATTTTTCAATTACAACACTCATGATAGATTCATTGGGCCCATTTTTTGAGGGACTAAAAAAATTTTTTTTTTGAGGGACGATTAAATCAATATTTGATAAATCAACAACCCAACCAAGAGAAGAAATCAGCTAGATAAGGTCTGGAGAGTAAGAGAATTTATAATTAATTAAAACAACTAAATGAGGAGCACGCATTTTAGATACGCACCTTGAAAATTCCACAAGAGTAGGACATGGTCTCATCCAAAAATAGCGAGAAGAAATCGTTGCTCTAAAAGCAAACACACACAGGTTTAGTAAGATATACACAAACCAAGAACCCACAATGCAATCACATATCGGATTCGGCGTTGCTTTGGTCTCAAATTAAATAATGGTCAGAAAAATTCAAACTGAAAACAGTTCAGGGCGTCACAACTCACAAGAACCATACTCAGAAAATAATTAACAAGACTCTGTGCCACTTAGCGTACAACTAGAAATTTAAAATATTTGGGTAACAAATATATATACCGCTAACAACTGAAACATGACATTTAAACAATGTGTACTGTGCTTGTGCCAGACTGCCAGATCATACCAAATCATAGTGTTGAGAGATATTTCTTCGAGTTTGTGTCACAGCATTTTTTCTCCACACATGACGCAAAAAATACTTAGCTGATGCAAATCCAGCTGTAACTAGCAGAGGGGTCCACCATCCCCTAAGGAAGCATTTTAGTTAACAACCAAGAGTCAGTTATAAAATGAAAGCTGTACGAGTACCTTGATCGATATCTAGTCTGGTATTATGTAACACACCATTAAAATATGAAAGTTCCTGATTTGATAATTGATAGCCATTAGTTGTTCCGAACATTATTGAGAGTACAATATTGTTGCATATCGATCCAAAAAAATTATCGACTAAAATGGGAGATCTCTAAAATGCAAAACACGTTGCACGGATGCGTCCGTGCAACCTACCCATTCTCAAATTCCATGCATCAAACAGGGGTGGAGCTATGTAAGGCTCTGTTTGGATGAGGTGTGGGAAGAAAGAAAGAAGGAAAAAAGTAAGAAAAAGTATTGGGAAGTGTGTAACTTTGTGAAGAATTTGGATTGTTTAGAATAAATTTCTTCCCTTCTTCCTTCTTTTCTTCTTCCTGCACGGTATCCAAACGGAGCAAAGTTTTGGTGGATTCAGAAACCCGGGTGAAAAAAATATTTTGCTTGAAATAGGATGACATGACCGATTTGCATAAAAAATAGAGAATTCATTTTTTATTTGAATCACGTAGTGACATGAATTTCTAGCTCCCCCAGCTTCGAATAACTAATATGAATCATTGAATCTCTTTTTCATATTAAAATCTTCTTAGAAATCAAATTTATATGTTCTGAATTTTTTACTATTTTTTGGGGTTTTAGAAAATAGTTATTATTGAATGGTTCAAACTAATTAGATCAACAAAGTTCTAAAAATCTGAAAAAAACAAAATAGCAAAAAGGCTTAGAAAAATACAAAATTTAGTTTCGAATAAGATTTCAAAATAGAAGAGATTGAACAATTCAAATCGGTCGTTTGAAGCACGAAAGGTGAGACGGATTTGTTGCACGTGATGCATCCGTGTGCAAACTCGTTGCATTTTTAGTGATCCTTGATAAAGTGGTGCCTGGTGCCTATTAATAATCGAAGTTCATAGAATTGCTTCCTGGAAAAGTAATTTCTATGTAGCTACGAGTGACTTCAATAACAAGCGCTTTTCAGACCAGGAGTGAGGCTTATTTTTTTCCCATAAAACTCTAATGCTAGATCCTATTTGTTATTTTTTTTTTAAAAGCTTCCACGCGTATTGATTGTTGGAGGCATTAAGGTTAATTTACTGCTTTTAACATCACAAGTTGTCAACATATTAAATTGAAAACATGGGGCTAATTTAATTTTTACTTTCGCTGACATATTCCAACCATAATTGCAGTCTTGGACTATTAAATACTGTGTGGCTCAAAATACCAAGGGCTAAAAGAAACCTTTTACTGGGATTAGCATTCCTCAAATCTCTGTTAGCAATAAGAACCTGAAAAAAAAAAGGGAAAAAATTTAAAGAGAAAATTTTTTTCCAACCATTCTTAGTGAATTGAAATCTTGCAATACCGCGGTGTGTCGTGGGAAACACGGTAGTATTTGGCACCGTGTTGTGTCGTCTTGTCACAGGTCGGATTTGAAACCGTGTCGTGTCGTGTCGTGTCGTGTCGTACTAAGTAGAGAAAAAAGTCGATATGCAACGGAAATTGACATGCCACGGTTGACACGCCATGTTGACACGATACAACACACCCGTGTCAATCGTGTCGAACCGTGTTAACATTTTATTTTTCTTTTTTTCTAAAAATAGTTAAATATATTTTAAAATTGTATTAATTTTATAAATCAGCTATATAGTTGACAAAAAATAATATGATAATAATTCGGTCTATGGATCTCTGCCGTTGGTTTTTCTCTCTATCTTCTCTCCTCTGTGTTGCTTATAAATACCCTAAACGAGGTTGAGTTTTGGTTGATTGTTGGTTGGGAATTCCCACAGAAAAGAAAAGAGAGAAATTTACAGAAAGAGAGAGATGAGACAGCAGCAAGAATTGGTTATAACTATTTCCTTCTGTTAAGCATTGGTTTAAGTTGAATTTTAGGCCGATTGGAATTTGTGGGAAAAATTAGAGTTCATCCCCAAATTCGGATTTTCTTAGATGTTCTTTTTTTATGAGTCTGGTTGTGAGCAAATTAATCTATGAAACCAATTAAACTAACTACTATATGATAGAACCAAAGCCAATTTAATAATGGTGGGCTGAGATAAAGTAATTGACTAAGTAAAGGCTATTTTCCTGGAATAACTGGTTGGGCAGCGACATGGGGATCATAAGAGGGTGTTTGTGAGGTGGTACCAGCCTCTGGTACCGTTCTGGTATGGTGCTATCAAGGTTCAGGGGTTGTTATGGAAGGAAACTTGGAACCAGGGATTTATTTGTAAAATTTCTAGGGGCTATTTATAAATAAAAAGTTCTTAATCGTAAAAGATTTAAGTTAGGGGCTTATTGGTAAATCCACAGGGTATCGGGGTCGGATGTTATTTCCTTTTGACGTTGGGTTCTGTCGGACCCGTTAGTGTTGGCTCAAGTCAACTGGGTCAGGTTGACCTGACTGAGTCGCTTGGTGAGTTGGGCTTTTGAGCCTGTATTTGAGTTGGGCTTCTTTTAAATCATGTGGCCGGTTGGAATTTTTCTATGTGGGCTTTTTCCTCTGGAGCCGTATCCCATTAAGAAAAATCTGTGGACTGTGGGCAATTTCATTGGCTCAGCGCAGAATTTTAATGGAATTAATAATGATTATTAATATTAATTCAAAACTTAATCAGTAAGGATTAAGTAAATAAATGTGGGCTTAAACAATAGAGACGCCATTAGAAATAATTAGGTTTTCTTTTAGTTAAGTCGAATTTCGAATTTCGGGAGATGATGAAAATAGTCCGAGTGAAATCAAGAACAAATCAAATAGTTTCGATTTTGATTTTCTATCTCTAATTTCTTTTGTTGACTCTAGATTATAACTTTCTAATTTAAATTTTCGATATTTGAAATATAACAAATAACCAAATAATCAAATAAACAATATTATAAATAATTCAATAAATACTAAATTAAGTCTTAATTAAGTGTTAATGAAATAAATCAATATTGTATAATTAAAAAAATTATTATATAATAAGTAAATGAGTAATTTAACTCTAAAAATATAATAATATGTATAACAGAAATAAATATAAACTCTTAATAATTGAAAAGTTAAAACCAATCATTAAATAACAAAATAAAATACATAATAATATATTTTAAAACAAAATTCTTTTAATAAAAAATCTGAACTTAATCACCCAAATCTCAACCAGTCTGGTTGATCTAGACCGTCAGTATGGTAATCCAAGAACCGTATAGGAATAGGTTATCTAGGTTACTCTCAGTATTTAATGGTCAATAAAGCAGCCACATGTTCTTGTCAGGAAACCGATCTAGGATTGTTTAAACGCGTGATTATCACTTAAGGACCGTCAAGCAGAAGAACCCCAGATAGGATGATCGTCAAGAACACGAACCTTCATAGGATATCGAGGAACTACGCTTAAGCTCGTTATTCAGGTGCGAAGATTACGTTGGATTTTTGTTAAAGTTTAAGTAATTATTAAACTATGTTTTAATGCTTGTTACTTTATGCGATTTCATGCCTTGCCAAATAAGATGTATTTTTACTCATATGCATATTGGAAATCTGTTTGCATGTATGATCGTATTCAAGCATTTTTAAAGGATAATGCTCAAATATTGATAAAACTGTATTTTGAGATGCATGTTCTCTGTTTTGAGGAATTTGAAAGAAATACAGTCAGATGTTTGGATATGTCATTGTTATTGATGAACTTGACTCATGAATTATCTGACTGAAACGATTACTAGGATATGCTATGAAATGTCTGAAATGATATGACATGATATGTATGCCCCTGGTCAAGAGATGTGTCTCTCATGCTAGCCAGGTAAAGAAAAAGTCTTGTATGATTTTGCATCACTCTCCGGAGTCGGTTGGCCCCCCGGCTTCGGCCAGTTTGATAGCACTTTGCGGATTTGAAATTTTCTTTCGTGCCCAGGGAAAGAGAAGTGTCTCTTCTGTGCCCTAGGGATAGGGAAAAGTTTCCTTTTGTGCCCAGGCAGTTGGGATAGGAGACCTGAGTCATTATGATTATGGAACTATGTGAATGATATGTGATTTGCCTCGACTCATGTTATACTCAGTCAGTGATGCTCGGACCCCTAACACGCTCAGTTTTCTATCACGCTTAGACATGTGTTGTCTGTGACGGGATTCGTGCCACGTATTCAATTCCGACATGTACATGACTTTTACCAAAGTCACATTTTGTTTTTGTCCGGTTTCGATTATAACTGTATGCCAGATGTCATTTGCAATTGATTTCGTTAAAATTAAGATATGCGTGTTTTATTTTATATTCAATAAAGATAATGTTTCAACATGTCTCTTTTTGGGTATTATTCCTAGAATTTGGATTTTAGCTTAAATTCATGTACTTGAACTAAAATCCGCACTGAGAATTTATTTTTCACTCTGTGTTTTTGCATGTTTTTACAATGGTTGTGGATTCCATGTTGCAAAGACGAGCTCGATCAAGTCAAGCGAGGTTTAGACCAAAATAGTCTTGTCATGATGACTCAACGAGTCATAGAGGTCCAACCTAATAAATCATGGTAAGCTTATAAATCATGGTAAGCTTGAACAAAAATCTTGTAATTGGTAGGAAAACGTCTTGCGGGTACACAGAGATTATGTATTCGCGGCAGGATTGTCATACCCTAGATGTCGAGGTTTGACAATGAAACAATATAATAATTAATTAACTCAATAATAAAATATGAAATACATAATATTAATTAGTTGGAAATTTTTATTATAGTTTATGTATGATATTTTTTCCTTAAAATTCCAATCATCCTTAGTTTTTATAATATATTAATATTTTTATAATATTTTTAAATTTTTAAATTTTAAAATAGAATAAAATCGTGTTGTGTCATGTTGTAACCGTGTCGTGTCGTGTCAAATCATGTTGTGTTAAACCTTGTCAGTTTTGTAAAAATGCTAACACAGCGTAGTGTTAACATGACACACCAACAAAGTTGTGTCGTGTTGAATCCATACATGTAGCGTATCGTGTCATGAAAATGCGGCTATATACCGTGTCAACACACCTAATACTCCACAATTTGTAATTCACTACCATTAGATCATTAAATTAAAATAATAAAAGTAAGAAATTACCAGTAAAAGATCAAGAAGGCCTTGCTCCTGATCATCAAAGGAGAAATATTCATTTATGTATGCATTTGCTAGGCCAATATCTGCTTCTGCTGCAATCTATTTAAAACAGAAATAGTTACAAATAAATCGAGCTATTCAACTAAATTATTTCTGTTAAAAAATTTAGGTAAAGTGATGAACCTTGAAATAGAATGAGGAATTATGCACTCTTACAATTGACTTCACTCTGCATTTATCACTGGGTTCGCCAAACTCAATAATCATGCCTCCGTGTTCATGCAAACTATTGGATATTTAATTTTATTGTAAGATAACTACTATTTACTTGATTACTTCTATTAAGAATCACATAAGTAAATATTATAGCTAGATTGATGGTATTTTGTTGAGGACTAGCTAGCACTATATTAATAATAACCAAGTATCTATTTTTTTATATATAAATTGAGGTGTAACTCATCCAACTTATTTTTAAATTAAATGTCTATAATAGTTCTCAAGTCGGATTTCGAACATACGACTTTGCACACAAGGTGCATTGCTCTTTGTCATTAGACCAATAGTTGCTTCTAATAATAATCAAGTATCAGTATATATAGTACTTTTTTGCTAGCTTTCATTTTTCCAACATCACTACTGCTATTCTTTTTGGCTCCGTTTGGATGGTGTGGGAATAAGAGGAATAAGGAAGGAAGTTATTGGAAAGTGTGAAACATTATGAAGAGTTTGAATTGTTTATAATAAATTTGGAAGTAGGAAAAAATTATTCCCTTATTCTTGTTCCTATCCAAACAGAGCCCTTTTGATAGAGATTATAGGTTAATATGGCACAAAATGATCGAAATTTTATTATGCTTAGTTCAACTTGAAAGATTGGCACAGATAACTTATAAGGTCAAATACTTACACAATGGTGCCTATTCTGACATACTGCCGAAGAAATCGAGTTGCTAGAAGGCGTGCTCCAGTTTCAATTAGCGACGTTGTCATGTTTATAGAGGTTCCCATGAAAGCAATGCTTTTACACGAATTGCCCTTCCTACCTACAGCTGCAAATCCAACTGATTAATTAAGGCTACAAATTTATCAATTATGTGATTTATCATTTGGACTTTATGAAATAGTCAAAGAGCTAGATGGATGTCTGGCAGTAGCCACAACATTACCAAAAAAAGGGAGTGTGTTAAATTGAAGGAACGTCCGGCGTAGAGTAAAATAAGTTGGTAGTGAACTTGATACAAGCACCTTGCAATTAAATAGGGAGTCTGAAGGGACCTAGGCACCTAGCTCCTTCCAATCATTTGGGAACTGAGATAGTTAACTCCCACCAAACCACTCTTTTTCAATTATTATGGAGATGTCCGAAATTAACCAAAACCGTACTGCCACCTTTCAACATCCATATCAATTTTTCCAATAGGAATGCAATCAGAAAATGTTAGAAAAAGTGTGTGGAGCTACATTCCGAACGGACTGGTCTGCTGGGCAATCAGACTGCCACATTGGAGTTGGGACGGACCGTTTCAACTCTGGAACGGACTGTTCCAACTGAATGGGGCGGATCAGTCCAATCTGGAACGGTCCGTCCCAGATTGCAGTTATGAATCTGGAAAGTCAGTTTCTAGGCTGGCAATTTATACCCCTCTTATCTGTTGCGTCTCTAAAGTTGGAATTCGTGACTTTTGAGTTAACCACCATCCTAGAGAAACCAGAGAGAGATCAGAAAGAGGGAGGAGAAGCAATAGGAGCACACGCACGAGTCGACCGACATCTGGATTCGTGAAAGGTGACGCCAAACTCTTGTTTTGAGGTTGTGGTGTGCCAGTTGCATACGAAGAAAGACAAAAAAACAAGAAGGGATTGCAGAGAAGGTTTGACAAGATTCTAGACAATCGATCAACTTCCGTTGCGGTATATCTAAACTCTATGCATAAATATGTTAGATATACATATAGATTAAGGACTGTAACCCACAGAAAAAATATATATATATTTGTTTGGAAGTTTAGTTGCTGAGAACCGATCAACAAAAAAATTATTTTAAAAAATGGATATTACAATCTAATTATAATGACGGGAAAAATAAAAAAATACAGGGGAGACATCCGATAGACATAAAAAAAGTCAAACAGTCAGATCAGACCACTGTATTGTAAGTAGTGAGAGTGAGACAGATGTGGCCATGTGGGGACGATTATTGAAGATTTTTACGTTTCTCACTTTCCATATAGGCCAAATCGAGTCCCAGAAAATAGGTTTCGATATGCTCATGGAATTTCTATTCTTCTATCAAAGGCTTCGTTTGGATGCGTTGAAAATAAGATACGAAGAAGGAAGAAGGGAATAAATTTATTGGGAAGGAGTAAATTTATTGGGAAGTGTGTAACTTTTGTGAAGAGTTTGAATGGTTAGAAATAAATTTATTGGTAAAAAGTTGTTATTCCTTATTTCTTATTCCGAGAAGAAGCCATCCAAACGAAGCCAAAGATCAAAAATATTAATTATCGCGTCATGATATCCTAAGGTGAAACCAATTAAATTGTTTTTGTAAAATTGTATTCCACAAATAAGTAGCCCCTACCTTCAGTAGACAAGGTAGAACAAAGGCTCCGTTTGGATGGCTTCTTTCCGGAATAAGGAATAAGGAATAACCACTTTTTACCAATAAATTTATTTCTAACCATCCAAACTCTTCACAAAAGTTACACACTTCCCAATAAATTTACCCCTTCCCAATAAATTTCTTCCCTTCTTCCTTCTTCCTACCTTATTCTCAACGCATCCAAACGGAGCCAAAGAATGCAATTGAAAATTACTGGAGTGGCCGATGTCGCTTTTGTAGATCAGCATCAATGAAAATTTAATGAACCAATGACGAAGTAAAATTTCCATCTAGAGGGTTCTGCATAATGGAGGCTCCGTTTGGATGGCTTCTTCCCAGAATAAGCAATAAGGAATAACCACTTTTTACCAATAAATTTATTTCTAACCATCCAAATTCTTTACAAAAGTTACACACTTCCCAATAAATTTACCCCTTCCCAATAAATTTCTGCCCTTCTTCCTACCTTATTCTCAACGCATCCAAACGGAGCCGGAGATATCCGAGAGACATAAAAAGTCAAACAGTCAGATCAGACCAAGTCTTTTTTTTCGAAACCTTAACAGTAGCTGTTAAGTAGATTGTTGTGTTTCTCTACAGTTGTCCAAATCGATTATTGAAGATTGTTGTGTTTCTCTACAGTTGTCCAAATCGATTATTGAAGATTGTTGTGTTTCTCTACAGTTGTCCAAATCGATTATTGTAGATTGTTGTGTTTCTCTACAGTTGTGCAAATCGATTATTGAAGATTTTTGTGTTTCTCTACAGTTGTCCAAATCGATTATTGAAGATTATTGTGTTTCTCTACAGTTGTCCAAATCGATTATTGTAGATTGTTGTGTTTCTCTACAGTTGTCCAAATCGATTATTGAAGATTATTGTGTTTCTCTACAATTGTCCAAATCGATCATTGAAGATTGTTGTGTTTCTCACTTTCCATATAACTATAAGCCAACAGCCTGCTGCCCAAATCGAGTCAAGAATTAACTACAACCTGGATCTATGTACGTACTCTCTGTATATATATTGACCTTTTAATTTGGTATTTGTTGGATGTTCACGATTGCATTTTGATGAACACATCCAAAATTATATTTAAAATTTTTTAAAGCATATTGATTAACCCGATTTAATCTGTAAAATGTAATTGTTTTTATGATTTTGTTTCAATTTTTTTTTTTTGCTTAGAACAATTACTTATTTATAAGGTTTATTATAAGGTTACTAAAATATCAGCAAAATTAGGTAATTGATTGCACGAATTTTAAAATTGAAGTAGTAGTTTCTACCCAAAAGTACATGGTGGAAATGAAGCAGTTTGAAATAGTGTGTTTTTACTTCTTTTGGTAATAAAGTATTAAATTAATTATTTATGCATAAATTGTAGTATTACTAATAAGTGCGTCATCTTAAATATATGGGACGTGGGCCGTCATAAAATTAATATTAATAATACATGATTTTAATTCAGAAAAGTTTTTCTCTAGCAACGCCGTTATTATATGGGAATGAATGTTGCTCTACGTTAATAATAGTACGTACTCTCAGTTCCTTCCTATGGGCATGGGTAAAGAAAAGGATACAAATTGTTGAAGAATAATACTCTTGAAAATTGTAAATAACTAAACTTTAATCTTGTGGTACGAGATTTGCAAATCCAAAATCTAATAGGAGATTTAAAGATGAATATTTAAATTTTAAAAGAAGTCCTACGGCATTGCTATCATATAATTAAAATCTTATGCTGTTGAGGCGGCTATATACAAGAGGACAAAATCAAATTTGAGTCAGCATCTTGTGGTCTAGAGAACTGAGAAAGCAACAAGATGTTGACTGTGTCCCAGTCAAACAATTCATGAACTCCAAATTATCCATTTATTTCAGTTTTCAGCTGTGTACGGCACTAATTTTTTACAGTGGTTTTTCATAAAAAATAATTAATATATAAAAAGAAAAAAAAACAAGGAATTTTAATGAAATAAAATAAGTACTAGGATCCTTGGCCTTCTCCTTGTATTAATATGTCGGAAACAGAAGAATCAAGAACTCCCTGTATCACTATGAGCTAGAGATCAATATATTGCTAATACTTGTTAGAATGGTCAATCTGAGTATTGATCATTAATATTAAATTTGAATATATTGCAAGCCGCTGTTACGTGCTTTGCGCGATAAAGAGATGTCTTAGGCTAACATGTAATTATTAAAAGCATTACATGCCAATATCAAATTAGCAGGATCAATGACCCTAAGTAAAATAATGTCAAATTAGCAGCATCAAATTAAGAACAAAATAAACAACTAATGTCTTGATTTTGATCAAACTACAA
The DNA here is from genome assembly GCA_028095005.1 of Rhynchospora pubera. Classification (NCBI taxonomy): domain Eukaryota; kingdom Viridiplantae; phylum Streptophyta; class Magnoliopsida; order Poales; family Cyperaceae; genus Rhynchospora; species Rhynchospora pubera. The sequence goes on from JAMFTS010006979.1 coordinate 11,055, forward strand.
AAACCATAATGTAATCATGCTATAACAAAAAAAAGAGAACAACTGGAAATTTTCTCTCTGGATTTTATATCCTTACAAATTAATTTAAAAATGTAAAAATAGAGAGTTACTCTACATTTCGCGAAATGTGCTTGTGTTATACCAACACCAATCATGAGACAAAATCATAATCACCATCTTAACACATAAGATCAATATTTCATCCGTACATGAGTATTATAAATGATTGTCATGAATTGGTCTGTATCGAATTTCATAAAACCATAGATATATTTCCACCCATCTTGTTTTATTGTTCATACATTAAACCTCAGTCAACCCCGCTCTCCTGACCATCTACTTATTGATCCCAACTGAATGACTTGGTTCATTAAAATAATTTTAAAGAAAGAAACCATAACCACAGAGAAAATTCAACTCTTTATGTAAATTAGTACAGAGCCTTTAAAACAAACATTTGTAATCCTCAAAAGGATAGAAATTATTCATTAACAAATTATGCAAAATCAATATAAATTAATTTTATGACACATCACTGCCCTTGATTTTCTATTGACTTATACCTAAGGGCAAATTAGGAATAAATTTCAAAGAAATAATAAGTTGTAATAATGTATGACACAATCCACTTTAAGAAGCAACCTTTGTTGAAAGGTTATTATTAAAAAATTGACCCAGCATCAAATCTATTTCAAAATCATCCGGTAGCGATAGGCTCCTTATCATATACTGGTATGCACATCATGTAACTTTAATTAAAGAGCAAGAGTCCATGAATAAAATAAAAATCAAGTTGACTATTATAGATAATCTTAAATGCTCTACCTTCCCTATTAGTCTACTGATCAAATGTTCAAGTTCAAGTTCAACGTTTTGGATTTTGAAATATTAGTGCTAAAAAAGTTGGCAGCATGCGGTACTAGCATACTAGAGTGAATTTTTTTTCCCGACAGAAGTTCATGTTAAGCTCGTTTGATGCACGAACAACAGAGAAAGATTGTAGAAAGATACGAATAAGAGAGATTTTGATTGAGATCACACAGATTCTCAAAGTTTAACTATCAATTTCAATTCAAGTGAAAAAGACGGAAAAACATAAAATGGCTGCTGTCGATTTTTTTTTATATTCAGTTCCGTCCCCTTACATTCACGCCTCCTCTTTTTTATATTAAGTCATAATAGGTAAGTAAATTAATTAACCTAATTACTTTGCATCAAGAAAAGATACAAGGCCTATAAGGCCGGCCCAGATTGCCTTCGTCCATCATTCTCCCCCCCTAAGAAAAAGATTCGTCCTCGAATCTGCCACTTCATCCTCTGCTTCAGATGTCTCTTTTTCGCTGTCAGTAATGTATGGGGATAAATCTGCCACATTAAAGGTCCCCGAGACATTATATTCACCTGGTAAGTCCACCTTGTATGCATTGTCATTGATCCTTTCAAGCACTCGAAATGGTCCATCGGCTCGAGGTTGTAGCTTGCCATACCTGCCAGTTGGAAAGCGTGCCTTTCTCAAATGAATCCATACCAGATCTCCTTCTTTAAACACCACCTTCTTGCGATGTTTGTCTGCTCGCTCCTTGTACTTCTTATTGGATTTCTCAATCTGATCACGAACCTGTGAGTGCACTTGCTTGATGTGTTCAGCATGTTCTTCTGCATCCCCACTGAATTGACGCTGGACAGACAATGGTGTGAGATCGAGAGGTGTTATAGGATTGAATCCATAAACAACCTCAAAGGGACTTTTTCCTGTAGTCCGGCTCTGTGATCGGTTGTAGGCAAATTCAGCTTGAGGCAAGGTGAGATCCCATTGGTGTGGACTGTCACCTACTAGACTCCTCAACAGGTTTCCCAGACTTCGATTGACCACCTCCGTTTGTCCATCAGTTTGGGGGTTATGAGATGAGCTAAATTGCAGCTGAGTGCCCATCTTGCGCCAGAGAGTGCGCCAAAAGTGACCTACAAACTTCACATCTCGATCCGAGGTGATTGTTTTGGGCACACCATGCAATCTGACAATTTCCTGCAAAAACAAACGAGCTACTTGCGAAGCATCAAAGGTTTTGTTGCAAGCAATGAAGTGTGCCATTTTAGAGAACCGGTCCACCACCACCATGATTGAATCCTTGTTTCTCTGAGTTCTGGGTAACCCGAGAACAAAGTCGAGGCTGACATCTTCCCAAGGAGCCACTGGAACGGGTAGAGGTTGATATAGACCCGCATTAGTCCCTCGTATTTTGGCCAGCTTACAAGTCCTGCATCTCCCCACAAATCGAGCCACATCTCGCTCCATTCTAGGCCAATAAAATTGGTCTTGCAACCATGCCGGTGTTTTATTAACTCCAAAATGCCCTGCAAGTCCTCCAGCATGTCCTTCCGTGATAACTGCCTCCCTCAATGAGCCTTTAGGAACACACAGGCGATCATCTTTGAAAAGATAACCTTCTTGTCGGATAAAATGCTGAAAAGGACCCGATTCGCACTTCTGCCAGATATCTGCAAAATCAGGGTCATCTCCATATAACTCCTTGATTGCATCAAACCCGTTCACTTGAACCCGCATAGTTGTTATCAGTGAATGCCTCCGACTCAGTGCATCTGCTACCTGGTTCAGCACTCCAGCCTTGTGTTTAATAGAGAAGCTGAAAGCCTGTAAAAACTCAACCCATTTGGCATGTCTTGGCTTCAGCTTGTGTTGCCCATTGATGTACTTCAATGCTTCATGATCAGAAGATAAAACAAACTCTTTGGAAATGAGGTAGTGCCGCCAGTACTCGAGACTTCTTACTATGGCATAAAATTTTTTATCATAAGTAGAGTACTTGAACCTGACCTCATTCAGTTTCTCACTAAAAAATGCCACTGGTCTACCATTCTGGCTCAACACGCCACCAATACCCACACCAGATACATCACAGTGCACCTCAAAAATCTCCTCAAAATTTGGCAAAATCAGAAACGGGTGCTTCAGTTACCTTTTTCTTCAGTAATTGAAATGCCTCCTCAGCCTCTTTGGTCCAAGTGTACTTGCCTCCTTTGATACAGTCAGTAATAGGAGCAATGATAGTGCTGAAGTTACAAATGAACCTTCGATAGAATGAGGCAAGACCGTGAAAGCTCCTGATATCATGGAGGTTTGTCGGTGTTGACCATCCTGTGATTGCTTCCACCTTGGCTGGATCCATCCGAATACCTTCCTTAGACACTATGTACCCAAGGAATGTCACTTCACCAGAGAAAAAGTGGCACTTCTTGGTGTTGGTATATAACTTCTGCACTCGCAAGACCTCAAAGACTTTTCTTAAGTGTTGCAAATGCTGATCCTCAAAAGAACTGTACACCAAAATATCATCAAAATAAACAACCACAAATTGACCAATGAAAGGACGGAAAACCTGATTCATCAAGCGCATGAATGTGCTCGGTGCATTGGATAACCCGAATGGCATCACCTTCCACTCATAGAGGCCATCTCGAGTCTTGAAAGTTGTCTTCCATTCATCTCCGGGTCGGATCCGGATTTGATGATATCCACTCCGCAAGTCAATCTTGGAAAACACAGTTGCTCCATGCAATTGGTCAATTAGATCATCAAACCGAGGAGTTGGAAAACGGTACTTGATGGTGATCTTATTAACAGCTCTACTGTCTATGCACATCCTCCATGAGCCATCTTTCTTTGGAACCAACAAAGCTGGCACTGCACATGGGCTCATGCTCTCCTGCACATAACCCTTGTCCAATAACTCACGCACTTGTCTCTGCAACTCCTCATGCTCCTTCGGACTCATGCGATAAGCAGCTTTATGAGGAATGATAGCCCCCTGGCACAAGATCAATGCAATGTTGAATATCTCTCATAGGTGGTAATCCAGACGGCAATTCTGCTGGTGCCACATCAGCGAACTCTTCCACTAATAACATGACCTGTGGAGGGAGTTCTTGACCATCATCATTAGCCTCTGTCACCACCAAGGCAAACACCTCACCCTTTTGCTCCACTTCCTTCTGAAATTCCACCCGAGATAACAACTGACTCTTCGCCTCTTTTCGCAAATCTGAAGGACCAAGAGTAATAGATATACCATCTTTTTGAAAAGTGTAGGTGTTTTTGAACCCATCATACTTTGTTCTTCTATCAAAATTGCCATGGCCTTCCCAATAAAATATGACAAGCATCCATAGGAACCACATCACACCAGAGCTCATCAGTATATTTCTTCCCTATTGAGAATTTCACAAGGCACCGCTTTGACACTTTCACCTCACTACCCTTCTTGAACCAAGACAACTTGTAAGGTTGTGGATGATTTTCAGTACTCAACCCCAACTTCTCAACCATGGTATTAGACACTACATTTTCACAACTACCCCCATCTATAATCACATTACAAACCTTACCTCCACTGGTGCACTTTGTATGAAAGATATTGTGTCGTAGCCACAGCTCATCTTCGCCAATATTAACACTCAATGCTCTTCTAACCACCAATGATTCACCTGAGTCAGCATAAGTGATATCTTCATCTTCAGCTAAAGGATTCTTATCATCATCCCCATAATCATCATATGTTGGGTCCACATCTTCTTCAACCAGTGTAACAATTTGCTTGTTAGGACAGTCAGCAATAAGGTGTCCTAAATCCTGACATTTAAAACACCGCCGGTTTGTGGAACCTCCTCTACTAGATTGTCCTTTCTCTGGATAGGTTTTGGAATTTTGGATCTGGGGTTGTTGTCGGGTTAGGGGTTTTGAAGTAGGTGCTCTCCTATCTGTCTCAATTCCTGAAGAACGACCCTGAAATCTAGAACCATTAACCCTTCTCTTCTGCTGTGATTCAACCTTCAAGGCCAACCTACATACATCCTCAAAAGAATAATATTGTTGTAGGTACACCACATCAGCAATTTCTGGTCTTAACCCGGCAAGAAACCGAGCAACAATCGGTTCATCCTCTTCCACCACACCACATCGCATCCGCAACATATCAAACTCATTGGTGTACTGCTCCACTGTCAGGTTTCTTTGCTTAAGGTTGTGATAATCAATAAAAACTTCCTGTTTGTATTGGGTAGGTAGGAATTTGGCTATTAATTTCTTTTTCATCTTATCCCAAGTTCGGATCTTTGATTTTCCTTCTCTAACACGCCTACTTTTCACATGTTCCCACCAGATTGAGGCATGTTTTCTCAATTTAATAGCTACCAACTTCACTTTCTGATCATCAGTCAGGTTCTTTACATCAAAAACCCGCTCAACAGTATGCATCCAATCAATAAACTCATCAGGATGAGATTTACCTTCAAACTCTGGAATATCAATCTTCACCCCAAGGTTTTGAAAAGATTGTTCAGGCTCTGGTCGAAATCTCTGGTTTCGCCCCTGATTTGAATTCCCCCATGGGTTGTAATCCTCCTCGTCGCCTGCTTCAGAAGAGTTGAAGGATTCTGACTCCTCTCCTTCTTCTCCATTTGTAGAGCACATCCCTGTTTCTGCGAGTTGGCGCTCTAACTCTCGAATTCGTCTTCCCAACGCAGCAATCTCTAGATCTCGTTGGTCTCGGCGGCGCGGCTCTTCTTCTTCGAGGTTGAGGTTGACTCCACGACCCCGACCTCCTCGGCCACGACCTCTACCACGACCACGATTCACATCCGTCATCCTGGGCCTCTGGTACCAAAATGATGCACGAACAACAGAGAAAGATTGTAGAAAAATACAAATAAAAGAGATTTTGATTGAGATCACACAGATTCTCAAAGTTTAACTATCAATTTCAATTCAAGTGAAAAAGACGGAAAAACATATAATGGCTGCTGCCGATTTTTTTTTATATTCAGTTCCGTCCCCTTACATTCACGCCTCCTCTTTTTTATATTAAGTCATAATAGGTAAGTAAATTAATTAACCTAATTACTTTACATCAAGAAAAGATACAAGGCCTATAAGGCCGGCCCAGATTGCCTTCGTCCATCATCGTTTGTTGTCTCCATGAGAAATTATATAGTCTAGTCAAGATAATCAAAAGTGCAAACTAATTGGAAAACACAATTAGAAGAACACAGATTCTAATGCTTATATGATATGATTGAGACTGTTTTTTCATGACTACTGTTGAAAAATTATGTTAAAACTAATATAGATGGGACATTAAGATTTACCTGAACTGTTACTTTGTCTTGGCATGAACCTTTGAACTTAGTGGCATTGATTTTGTACGGGCACTCTTCTAGTACGAGTAATACTGCATTTTCCAGAGAGCGTGCTTTTTGCCATCCATCTAAAAAGAGATGGGCTAAAATCAGCCACGACTGTCGGGAAGCAACCGTGAGCTACGATCAAATCTCAATTTTCGTGATTTCAACCGTTTCAATGTGTTTTTCATATTGAAATCTCGTTGGAGGCAAAATTTTATATTTTTCTGAATTTTTTTTTAGTATTTGTTTGATATTTTACAAAATTCTTAATCTAAACAATTATGGACCCTTCAATAACTATGATTTTTAAAAATCTCAAAAAAATAGTAAATAAAATCAGAAAAATGTAAAATTTAGTATCCAATGAGATTTCAATAAGGAGAACACATTGAACGGTTCGGATCGACTGTTAGAATCTCGAAAATTGAGATTTAATCGTAGCTGATGGTTGCATTCGTCAGTCGTGGCTGATTTTAGCCCATCTCATCTAAAAAAGCATGTGAAATAATCAGTTTCAAAAATTCGTCCATACTACAGAAGAGGAAGCATCTTTATTTAATTGGTATGATTTTTTTTTTTTAAATTGACAGCTTTCATTACTAAGTTTTGTTTTGTAAAAGCTCAAAAATATCATAGTTTTTCATTACCCAGCATAAATAAATGAAAAATTTTCTCTACTCCTTTACATCAAGTTTCCCCCTTTAATATTATCTAAAGTCAGTGTCAATGAATGAAAAAACCAAATAAGTTTCCACCAAATTAAATTACCTTTTAGTCCCTTGCAAGCACATATCAGAAGCCGAACCATGATAAACAAATCGAAGATATTTGACAAAATAAAAAATATTAATAAGTAGCAATGATTATAAGACAGAACTTGTATAGTTAAAAGTCTTGTGATCTTAACAGAGCACATTTGGAAGCCAAAAATATTTGTGCAATCAACTTCAAGCATCAATAGATGGCCAGAGCCTATCATTTCACCACTTTCCCACGACAGAGTGATGAAATTTCTATATGTAATCGTAAAAAAATGAAAAAAGGTGAAATTGTAGAAGTGAATTGACAAAATGAGACAAAGTTAAATACAAAACGTATTACAAAATGGAAAGTACTCACGAAGTGTGGTGCTTTGGGGAGACTACATGAAGGAGCAGACGCACATGCTCGCCACAATCATGTGCTCCAAGCTTAAGCTTCTTAATACCCAAGCACCACAAAGTGATTGATAATCACTGCAAAAAAGAAAACAATTCATATCTGTAAAATAGAAATTCAACTCTAAAAAGAGTGATAGGTAATTATATGTTTTGAGACACAATGATTCAAATTGGATTATTTGGCCTAGTGGTTTCGCTCTATTAATTCTGCCAACCAAGTGGTCATTGGTTCGATTCATGAAAAGAGCATTTATTTTCAAATTCCTTATTCATTGGTCCTTGTTTGAACCATTGTATAGTTGATCCTTTGATTCAAGTTTTATAAAAGGAAAATTATGCTCTGAAATAAATGGATTTCAAATCAATTGATCTAAAATAGGGCTAATTCTTGCAAATACAAAATCCTATACAAAATTCGTTGCTTCTTTTGCTCCAATTCAATTTGAGAAATCAACGGTTTTTCACGTGGCTTTGTTTTTAGCAATGAGTGTTTGAGTGAAAACAAAGGGGAAAAAATTAAGTCTAAAATCAACGTCCTGATTACCTATCACTGATGGAAAGAGAGAGGAGTGACGGATAGATCGAGATTGAGTATCGATCTCACGGACATGATCATCAGCTGAAATCAACGACCTGAATAAATCTGGATAAATCTAAAAGGTACAGTAGAAAATGCCCCTCAACTTGAATGCTTTCTTGATTCTTGATTGATGGTAGATTTTTGATGATTGATGATTGGAAAAAAAAAAATTTTAAGATAAATTGGATGTTACATATTAGATTATAGCAATAATAGTAGTACACCAGTAATACGTGCAACGTGACTTAGAGATGGGAACCTAGAGAGTCCATGCGGCTTGTCTAATTTGGACATATTTTTCCAATTAAATGGATGACACAGATGTTCATGATCTATTATGCAATTTAAAATAAAAGGTTATTTGACATAAATAGTATCTTTTTTATCTGTGCACTCTTCAGAGTTCAGATGAGGTATGTTTTTCCTTAGGCTTGTATATATTATATGATCCGAATTAAAAAAATATAGCGATCTTTTTAAGGCAAGGTGACGATTGCCACGCTAGAGGGGAAACTTATCCAACATCATTTGAGATGATTTGGATATATTTAACGTAGGCCTTCTAGATACCGACGAGTAGCAAAATTCTCAAATGTTTCGAAAACACATGGTGATGTAGAGGTAGACCAAGATTGACATGTGAAGAAGCAGTAAAATGGGACATTGATAGAATGGAATGACTCCAAGAAGTAATCATTCGATAGGAGCACATGAAAGTTAGCAATTCACATACCGAAAGCATGTCATAGGATCTAAGAGTAGAAATGATATCATAGGTTGGTTGGTCAGAGTATTAGAATATGACTGAGGTTGTAGGTTTATTATTATTATTATTATTATTATTATTATTATTATTATTATTATTATTATTATTATTATTATTATTATTATTATTATTATTATTATTATTATTTTATTGTTTGGTGATAATTTTGCCGGGATATTTTTAGTCCACCTAATTTGTTTGGAATAAAAGACTTAGTTGTTCTTGTTGTTATTATTATTTATTATACTTATATTTTATTTTTTTATCATAATTTGTAATAAATAATCGGGGTGAATGGAGAACCAGCTTTTGATCTAGTGGTAAAGAACAATGTATCTCAAGTGAAAGATCGTAAGTTCGAAAGCTCGGTAAGTTCAAACCAGTTGTTTGATTTTGCACGTTCTCATATTACTTTCTAAGCATATGAGACGGACTGTTTTACTGATGTCATAGCTGTCAAAGTTGCTTGCAACTGAACGGGAGGCATGACTAGTTGACTATTGCACTGGTATAGCGGCCTATATTAGGTACCAATGTTATTAATTTTCTGTATGATGACTGATGAGCAATATATCGAAACATACATTAAATAGGGCTGTCAAATGTTGACAACGGATACGGAAATAGACACTTTTGTTTATGTTCCGTCTGAATGCATGCAAGAATGAGTAATTTCGTTTAATGTTCTGTAATTGCGATGAAAATTTTTCCGTATAATGTTCCGTATGTTTTCAACGGAAAAACGGAATAACGTTACAAGTACCAGAATTGTAAAAAATTTATTTGAAATTCACAATTGACAAATGAAATTTTTGTGTTAAATGCAAACAGATTGAACTTCCGTAATTACAATTGAACTTGCAATTTACAATAGATTGAACCAAAAGCTCACATTTGACAAATATGAAATAAAAGCAAATGAGGACATAAATTACCAGTAAAAATAAAAATAGAAGTTTACCGGCAGATGAACCAGTAAATGAAGACAGAAGTTTACCAGTAAGCAAATGAAAATCAAAGCAAAAATAAGAAGTTGAAAATCGGAATAAGTGTTTACCAGTGAAACCAAAAATTGAAAATCAGAAAACTCAATCGGATTTATCCATATCAAAAAATGAAAAGGATCGAAAAGGAATTGAAATCCAATCGAAGGAGAGAGAGAGAGTACTCAAAGGAAGGAGGAGGAAAGTTTCAACTATTATCGGTTGCCATCATCACCACCGCCAAGCCACCACCAGTCACATGGTCCGTCAGCCGTCTTCTCCATTGTCGATCAATCACAAAGAATGGAGTGTGTGTAGGGTAAAGGAGATGGGCAAAGAAACTCCGTTTTGAGAGGATAATGTTGGGTTTGCATTAAAGCCAAACGAATAACAATTCTAGCAGATCAAATAGCAAAACCATAAAAACATGAACTCGCAGAACTAGCAGTAGGACGAGCCGTTCCAGCGATGAACCAGACCGTTCCAAAAACACCAAAAAAAAATTAAATTCAGAGCGGAAGCTTACTTAATTCCATAGCTTGGTCTGAATCTTGATGTTGAGCACTTCTTGATGTCTCCTAACGTGTGTGCACTTTCACCAATGTTGTTTCACGCATCAAAGTCGGGAGAAAGGTCTTCCAAAGGATCAAGCCATGC